>JAXBDA010000484.1:0-84360 GCA_036023075.1 Gaultheria prostrata
TACGGATCTTGGGAACAATGAATCACAGAAATCGCAAAGACAAGCAAATACGTGCGTAATGAAAAACGGAAAGAAAGTGCGAGACACAAGATATACGTGGAAAACCTCAACGCGAGGAAAAACCACGAGAGCCACACCAGTCCACTATGAAATCGAATCAAGGAGTACAAGTCTTCTCACAATCTCTCTGAGATTGGTTTTCTCTTGCCTCTCACACAGTTTTTCGCTCTGGAAAAACTGATCTACAATCTTACAATCTTCCAAACACACGCAGCCGGGCAAAACCCTAAAAGAGGAATATTAAGCTCTCGGTAGCGCTACAGGGAAACACCTGTAGCGCTACAAAACATTCTGTTCACAAGCTAGACAAAAGGTAGCGCTACAAATTCCCTTAGATGCGGTCCTGGCTGCTGCTGAAGGTTGTCTGCACCCCAACAGTTTCTGCACCTTTGTCCATGAGTAGGGATTCAGAGTAAAATTTGGGAACTTTCCATCCAAATGCTCAGTGTCAAATTTTAATGGTCCTATAAAAAATGACAATAAAAAAATCAGGTAGATGATAAATTCCTTTTGCATTTTAGTTTCTACATGTTCGGCGTTTTAGATTATGACCAGAATGTATTATAACTCTATAGAATATCTGGGAGATATGTGTAGAATGCATTTTGTAACAGGAATAGTGTTGGAAAGATATGTGCTGAATACAGTCATAGAACAATATTGACGTTAGCCCTTTGCTTGGTGGTTCTCCACATATTAGTAAAATCGGCTCTGCCCGTGAAGTAGGTGATTTGCCGAACCACATGAAACTTAATCTTTGTGCTCCATGTGTGTGAATGTGTACTGCATTGGGGTTTCTGAGCACAACATTGTTGAGATATAGAGATGTATCGTTTCCCCAAATTGAAGACAGGAGCTTGTGCGAGAAAATCACCTATTTCATAAACAAGTCCAGAAAAAGAAGAGCAACCAGGTCCTCCAGTAAGCCACAAAAGAAGAGGGTCTTCTCTTGGATTGCGCTCAGACTCTATGAAGTAGTAAAATAGCTGCACTTCATTCCACTCCCCCACGCTCACATATCTTCAAAAAAAATAATAATAATTAGAGGCTTTTTTTGATACATAGAACGGAAGTGCAAGTATGGTACGCATCACCTCTAGCAGGGAGTATTGCTCGCATTTATATCAAGACCGAAGCTAAGGTCTCACCACATGTACACATGTGGGTGGTGTAGGAGTATGCATAGCCCCAATAACAGACTATTGGGACCAGTGGCGGATGCCGGATTACGAATTTGATGTGGCTCCCGGGGACAACTCTTGAGTAACTTTACAAAAAAAACAAAAGTGTACTAAAAATAAGAAGAAAATTAGGAGGAGTGCAGGGGCCACACTCCCCCCCTCTCACCCCTGGTCTGCCCCTCCTGATTGGGACTCCAACATGAATATTGTCCAACCAAGTCCAAGTTTACAACCACTGAACCAATGCCTTATTGGTAATCAGAGTTGCTTTAAATTTCTAGTACATGTGCAAATAACGACTTTTCAACGGTTTGGGTATGAACAGAAGAGGTGCATTCCGTTCATACCCAAACTGAAGAGAAACTGAAAAGAGATGGAGTTTAGGGCATTTAGTAGAAATGAAGGACAGACCCAGTTTCAAGTTTGAAGGGAAGATCACCGATGTAGCCCGGCAGAGTCTTGACAATGGACTGTGAAAAGGCAGCATTAGTAGCACAAAGAGCCAACACTAGTAGAAGTTGTGTTACGTTTTGTGTGGATAATGGTTTTGAATTGGTGTTGTAATGGGCGTGGAACAGATTCTTGAGGCATTGGCTGGGATGGTGATCTGCTTTTGTTTCTGATGCCATATTTCTCTGTTTCCTCTGTTACATAGAAAGGACTAGATTTCTAGCTTTCACGCATTATAAACAACTCGACTCTGGGTACCAATGCATTGGGTACCCACCAATGGCCCATAAAAATAATCTAAGCCGTCTATTAACTTGAAAATAATTTTTGGTTGTCTTGGTAAAAAAAAAAACTCAATCGGATAATCGTGTGAAATAGTCTAATTTTCCCCTCAAAAAGTGGACGATTGGATGAAGCAATTATGATTAGCCTTTTGAGTTGATTTTTCACAGAGGCAACTTGAAATATTATTTTTAAAATTATTGGAAAGCTTGGTGGTGTGGTGGAGTCAAGGGCGGACAAGGGGGGGTGCTAGGAGGGTGTTCGGCCCCTGCACTCCCCCCAATTTTCTATATATTTTTAGTACACTTTTAGATTTTTTTGTAAAATTACTGAAGAGTGGCCCCCGCAAATTAGGCGAAAATTGCAATCCTTCGTCCGCCACTGGGTGGAGTGATCTGTTCGTAGCATTAAAAGATAAAATGACTTAAAATTATTGAAATTTTTGTTGTAGTAGTTGTATGTTACAACTAGAGTTGGGATAAATGACTTAACCCTTGTGGATGTCAACTCAAATAATATTTGAGTTTGGACAATTATAATTTAATAAATGTTTTCCGAATCATTTCCAAAATATTAGTGTCTTTACACAATATTTTCGAGATGCGATTAGCTCCTGTTCCCGGATCCATCACTGCTTTGAACAACACACCAACTCCACAGCATTAATAACACATGTTTCACAAAAGTTCGTTTGAGTAAGGTTGGAACTAACTTTCAAAAAGAAAACCCTATGACCGGAAGGTCTTGCATTTGCAGCTATTTCAATGGAAATCTATCTTTCTTTCTTTTTTTTTTAACAGAAAAAAAGATGCTCTTGTGGGGACTTCATTGCATCGGTAGGCTCTGGCCCCGGGGTAACCGGTTGCCGACCAGATTTAACCCAACCCAAAGGAAGGGACCTACCACCGGGGCACTAGTGGAGTGCATCACACCCCCCAGCAAAGCCCAGGAACCGAACCGGAGTACAGCGCGAGGTCTCCGTAGAGAACCATTAGACCCCCACCCCTCCGTAGAGCACCGGGTAGAGATTCCAGTATTTCGCGCCCCCCAGGAGTCGAACCTGAATCACTGTTGGGGAAGGTGAGTGCTTCCACCACTGGGCCACCAACCCCGGTGGTAATGGAAATCTATCTATGCACCATTATTGGTAGGTTTACATGGGGCCTTGTTAATTTCGACCACGCAACACCGACTTTTGGTACTCCCTCCGTTCCAATTTAAATATTTCCTACAGGAGATCGTGCAAGTTTGACCTTAAAAAATAAAATACTTTCGAAAGTACTTTTTAAATTTTTTTTGTACCGTTCAAAAGATCTCAGGAAGTACTTTTGAATGATGTAAAAAAATTTGAAAAAAATTATCTAGAAATATGTTTTTTTTTAAGTCAAAATGGTATGACTTTACATTGGGAACATTTAAAATGGGACAGAAAGAGCACATTTTTTTATCGCAGCTTAATCGTACTAGTTTGTGACATATTCTACGAGTTAAGTCAGAGGAGTTTGACGTTTGCATAACTAAAACCTTTGATAGTTGGGTTCTTGATACGACGTTTGGATAAATATTAAAGAGAACCATACTGCATTACAAAAAACTGAAAAACAATTCCTTCCATAAATTCTCATCCTAAATTCAATTCGAATACAGCATCAAAAAATATCTAATCATAAAATCGGTTTTGATACATATAAATTAAGATAGACATACAGTACCAAATAAATTATTGAATATCCTAGAGGGTTCTCAGCTGGTATTCGTTAAAGATCGTAAAAAGCAAGCCACCTTTCGATCATGGCAAGAGCTTCTTTAGGCTTGTACTCTGGGGCGGTGTGACCTGCTCCCTATATATAAGCAATTGAAAAATTAGATACATTATGTTCTCCTTTCAAACATAAAATAAAATTCGACATTTTCTTAGTTCTGACCAAAAGAGACCACACTTTTATAATTTAATTATTTTATGGACAACGAATAGATCAGTGGGCATTTAATTGGTTGGGTTTTTTTTTTTCTTGCCTTGATAGTTGCAAATGTCAGGTGGTATCCTTTCTTTGCATACCTCATTGTGTACCTACACAAAAAAAAAAAAAAAAAAGAGATGTAGTTTTGATTATAACCTGTAAGAGCATCACTAGTGGTATACTTAAATATGGATACTCAAATATTGCCACATCACATTTTGAGTATTCATTTAATGAGTTTATAAGTTTGAGTATCTACCATTCTACAATGATTTATTTGTGTCCATAATAAAAAATAGTACTACTCACTCTATTTTTATTCATAAAATTGGCACAATTTTAATTTTGTACATTTAATTTTTATAATATTAATATCATTTAAAAGATATTCACAATACCTTTAAAATGAGATCAATCTTGAACATATTTTGGTAAAGATTAAAAATTGATAATTTCAATGAGAGAAAGTGCAAAAAAATTGAGTTTTTGAATTAAGTATTTGAAAAATGGAGAGAGAATGTTGTTACTTTTGATAGGGTGTGGTCCCCAAAATTTGGTTATTGAAAAATGTTGTTAACTTTGAGTATCCAAATGCTAAAAGTTGAGTATTTGTAAAAAATATTGTTAACTTTGAGTATTTATCCAAATGACATTGTGAGCCTCTTTTGTGTATCAAAATACTCATCTTTGAGTATTTTTACTTTTGAGTATACCACTGATGATGCTCTAAGAATATACGTATATACACATACCAGAATCGGATTCTTTCTTGCCCAAGATGGAAGAGACAGTCCAAATCTGGACCGTCAACTCTTACCGATAAGTATATTTGAGCAAATCTGAACCTCTGATTGCAGCAATGAGCAATCTAGATTTAAACTGTCTCCTCCGATCCAAAACATAGACCAGAGAGGATCCGATCCCTTAACATACCAATAAATGAAATATGTATTCTCTACAAAAACAGAGCAAAAAGTAAATTAAGGACAACCCTCCATTTTGACCATCAACAAACCATGGTCTCCATTCGTCTTCAACAGGTAAACCCAGTGACTCTATCCATTTATGGGTACCAAAATATGGAATTGTCATGTCATGATCCCCGCTGTAATACAAGGCAAGAAAGTTATAGACATACTCCTATAATTTTACATGAAAGAAATAATGGGGAGCAACTTTCGTTAAAAAAAAAAAAAACTTCGGTTCATAGTATTTGCAAAGCGTTGTACCTGTAAATAAGAGCTCGGAGATGTGTATGACTGAGATTTCTTTGGTAGTCGATGCTTGTAAGGACATCTTCCGTATAAGAGAGGGAGTTATTGCATCTTGTCCATCTGTCTTTTGTTCCCTGTTTGTTGTCATTAACAATGAGCTACTTTGCAAACTCGATAGAAGTATGTTGGAGAAACACAAAAGCAGTTCGAGGGGATACTGCGTCGTTTTCCTAAAATCAGTATTTGTCCAAATTAGATAATGTGCATCGGATTACACCAAATCTGTCATCAATCTACAACGAACCCCGAGTTCATAGTACTGCATTGGATTGGTCTAATGTGGTGTATTTATAAGCCATTTGCACCACGTCACCGTTACCATTGTGCCAAGTCAAAATAAGCATCGATAGGGTTTTTGTTCTTCACACCATATGAGTTTAGCTACTTTAGAGCTAAGCTAATAAAATAAACATACTACAAGTGCTTCCATATATAAGCTACTCAAAATTTTCCTATCTAAGCAAAAAGTGGAGCAATTCGCAAATAATAAATGAAGGTTCACAAAGGGACAAGAAAGATTTTCAAAAACTCTCAATCAAAAACATATTTATTTTGATAGGAAAATTTACCTCAACCATTACCACCACCACCGTCACTACCACTACCACCACAACTCCACTACACCAACACCGTCTCTCACCACCACGATCACTGTCCTAACCACCACCTCCACCACTCCACTGCCTCAACCATTACTGCCACCTTGTCGCCGCCACTACCACTCCCACTCCACTACCCCACCACCGTCTCTCACCACCACAGCCGCCACCCCTACTACCACCACCACCGTTCCACCGCCTCAACCACAACTACTGCCACTACACTGCCTCCACCACCAACCACTCCATCGCCACCACTACCACCATTTCAATCCCCTCTATCTCTCCACCACCTTCCATTGTCATAATCACCCATCTCTTCACAAGTCGCTACCGTTATCACCAACATAACAGCCGCCACTTCTTTATGTTCATATCAACCCTTTGTTTTGAATTCAACTCTTAACATTTTTATCAAACAACTCTTCAACTTAAAAAATTAAGCATTTAATTGTCAGTACATAATTTTTGAGTTTTCAGTTTCAGTTTTATTAAACAACACCTTAGAAAAATTCTCATTGTGTTTAATTAAAATCCAACGCCAAAAGCTACCTGAGCCAAAGCACATTTTAGCCCTTTAAGCAGCATATTTTTAACTGTCAATTTTCGGAATAAATAGTCAGTTAATTTGGTCTTGCATTAATTCCACCAGCATTTCCCAAGTGTGAAGAAGGCGGGAGATTGTTCAGTGCCGGAGTGCCCTGCGATCACTTGGAAATCGGTCTCACAGAATTATGTGAGAGGAAGGAGCAATTTCCCGTAGGCAGTCAATAATTTTCCAAAGTGGACAGAGTTATTTGTAAGTTCACATTGATATAAGTCCAAAACTTGGGGTTCCAATTGAAAATATTTAAAGATTTCAGGCTAAATCAACAGTACCTTTCGGATATGAAGAGCTTGTTGGACCCTTGCATCGTTTGCCCAAATATAAGACAGCACGTAATTATACTCCTACATAAGAACATAAAAACCAATTACTATGTGCTTCAAAACAGTTCTTTCGTTTATGAGAGATCGAGAGAGAGAATTACTCGGCACCAGAATTTCCGAAGTAACTGAAGTGGTGGAAGTAGGTAATCTGTTGGATCCTCTTGAATTAATCTTCTATCCCACTTCAATCTACTTGATTTTTTTGAATCTAAAGCACAGTTAGGTTCCAGAATATGTCCTTGGCATATGTTTGTAAGGCACTGCAAGAAATTTGAAGTCAGCACAGACTAATTACAATTTTTTTTTAATTTCTAGGCGCACCTAGACTACTCCTCTCCTCGGTCCAGTCAAGGCAGGCCATCCACGCTTGGACTAGACCACCAAACTAACCTACTAACCAACCAGACTAACCCATGTCGGCATCGTTTTCATTTACCAGGAAACACAGAGGAATTGCTTTCAAAATGTTTTCCGAGAGCTTTTTTTTTTTTTTTTTGAATGGCGAAGAAGTTCCATTAATCATCAAGATCAAAAGATGGAGCCAATACAATAGGGAAAAAAAAAATGCATTAAGAGAGCCTCGAAGAGTACAGTAACTCTTCTACAGCTACTACTCGCAAAAACAAAATCTACATCCAGTCTACCTACTCGAACACATGAATAACAGAGGAGTGTCTTGACCTTAAAACAACCTATGTATTCATCGCATACCAAATCAACCCTTTATACCTCAGTGACATTTGCGAGATCCTTTATACAAGGTGCATTGTTTGGATCTACATTCACATACTCCCCATGACAGTTCTTTTTTGCTGACTACAAAATTAAGTCACAAGGCAAGCACAAAAACAAGTGTGTAAGATCATGAAAAAATGAAGGAATTTTTGCAGTTAATTGGAATATATCAAAAATGGCTTAAGATCAATAGAAAATAAACCTGATAGAGGTTATCTGATAGAAGTGCGACTCGGTGTGCGAATTCGACTCTTGAATTCACGTCATCGTGTTGACTTGTTAATGGATTTCCGAGTATGTAACCCTGAGTCAATGTCAAAAACAGCAGATCCAATTATGGATTATAAGTTGGTTTTAATTATTCAGTACTTAGATTAATTCAAGTCAACTACGTATTTACTTGGAGCTTAAGTTGTGGCTGCACTCCAACTTCAGAATTTCCTACAAGCAGGGAAATAAGTGAGCATGTATTTAGGGCACTTATGAGTCACGAGACAGAGGACAATTCTCTTTCCTGTTAAACTTTTTCCATATATTGTTGTCAGCTTCATAAGCGGAGCTCCTTTTCTGTCCGTATTTTGTGTATCTCCTACATATTATTGGTGACTGGTTTGTGGGAACCTCCGTTTGATAACCCAACTAGCAATGATGGGATGGCTAAGGTGATGAGATTAGGATAGACTTCCATAATTCTAAGGAATTATCGATCAATACCCTCTAATTTCAAATCCTTGTTTATTTTCGATAGTATTAGGTCTTGGGATTGGATTACGAGTCCCAACCTCATGTTTGCTTACAAATGTGAAGATGGGATTGAAAAACTAAATTGTCAATTTTGTCCTGGGTTGTTTTCTAGTTAGTTAAAATCAAAATCAAAGATGTCATTTGTCTGCAAAACATAACCTGTTTGAGAGGCTAAAAAAACTAATACTGTACATGATGTACAAGGTTTATTTTTGGGTGGCACTAATGGCACGATGATTTTCTTTAGTGACACGACAATTTTCATATTCTGACAATTGTACCCTTGATCTTTCTTTCTTTCTTTTTTCCCCTAAACTACAAGTACGTCTCTCTCTGTCTATAATCCTTTCCCCTTTCTCTCCTCCTTCAATAGTTCAATTGTGTTTTTTCGATTTTATGGAACCAATCGGCCAACACATCAAGAGGCTGACGGCATCATTTGAGATTACTGGTGTTGTTCTGATCTCCTGATTGCTCACGACCTTCTTAAATTAGTAGTTTATAATCACAGTTATTATTGCCGATAATCTCTGATTTCGGCAAGGCCTCCATAACCATCACTCAATTTCTACCTTCAACAATCATTTTGTCGTCTTCATCTTGTAAGAGGAAGGGGCTTTTCATTTTTTTTCCAATAACAGAAGTCTCTCAGCGTTATATAAAATGCGAGATTCGATTGGGCAGTAGAAAAGATGGGTATCTATTTGTGTTAGGAGGTAATGAATCGAAGTTGTTGGATGGGCGATGGAGGAAGATATAGAGGTGATTCCATGATGAAATGAAGGTAAAGCCATGGAGATGAGAGAGAAGAAAGTGGGTTTCTACCTTTGCTCTCTATAGTGGGGAGAGCAGGAGGGAGAGAGAGACAAAAGAGAATGATGAGCAAAAATCTTTCAGTCTTCAGTAAGGCTATAATGGTTAGTGCATCAAAGTTGTCGTGGCATTAAAGATTTGTTTCATGGCATTATCATCATCCTTATTTTTTATTTTAAAGAAAAAAAGTTTTATAAGAACAGGACTGGGATGGCGAGGGCAGTAATTGAGGAAGACTGACCATGGCACAAACTGGGGCCCGGGAGAGAGAGATCGACCATCAGGGTGACTGTGGATGGATGCAAGGGGAGAGAGACAAGGTAATTCTTAGTCATTTGTGAGAAGTTGTAGGGACATTTTGGTCAATACATAAGAAGGGGTTGGGATTGAACTATGAATATCACCTCCGCTATGGGATTCCTAACACCCCATTCTTGGGGATTAGTAGTCGCTTAACAATTCAGCCCAACTTTGTGAAACCAAACAGAGTATTAGGGACCCCACCACCTTCATAATTCAATCCCATCCCTCGAAACTTTTATCAAACGGGTATTGTTTAGTCTTGGGTATCTTGAATATTTGTACACATTATAACCCAAACGAGCCAACTAATACTTGTTCGAACTTGGTTTGAAAGTTTAACGATCTTCAGAAAGATGTCGAAGCTTGATTTGTTTATATAACAAATTGATATTGAAGGGAATCCAAGGTCGACCTTGAATAGCTTGGTTCATTTATCATACAGGACAAGATTTTAGGTGTACCGAGTTATGGAAAATTTATTTCATAATAATTAATTTTTAGACAATATTTATTTATGCCACTTGTTTTGGTAACTTTTTGTTTAGGAATAGTTTTAGGAGATTTTATTTTGTGCTACCTGTTTTGCACGTTTCTTATTTTCCTAATTTTCTTAGAGATCTTATTTCCTTTTTTCTTATAGGCTTGGTTTTCAAAGTAATTATTTTGCTTGGTCTCCACCCTAAGTAATTTCTTTATTAGTAGGATTCCTACTAGTATAAATAGGAGTGTAAGCCTAATGGCATAATTCAGTTTTTAATCAAATACAATTTCAGATTTAATCTCTTTCTTCTTGTGGATTCAAGAACTCTCAAGGATTCGAGACATATCTTCGTTAACTAGTCTCTCGTGAATTCCGCTACGTCATATCACCCCTCGTTAATGCATGATAATTTGTTGAATTTGATCATTAGTTTCTGGAGTAAAATATGAAATGCAGTTTGCAACTACCATCATATATTTTCTGAACAATGATTGGAACAATTATGCCCGAATATGAATCGCCAGTGATGTAGAGCTGATTTGACAAAAATGTGGGATGATCCGCTAACCACTGCATTGCAAAATTAGCTACTTCATTCAACCAAATGGCATAAAACCTGATCAAACAGATACCGAATGATTATAATTTCTACTATTTCTGTGAATTAATTTGCTCTCACCTTGATTAGAAAATTGTAATTGTCTGTGGCAGCTAATAGGTCATCAATAAAGTAAGTACTGTTCGTATCATCGTTGTAGGAGAATCCGGTGCCAACAGGTGCGTCTACAAATATTATGCTGGCAACCTGAAATTACAAAACTTATAAAAAAGACACTATTGAGAAATTTTTCATAGTCGACATGGTTAGATATGTTTCAGCACCTTTGTCCATGAATAGGGATTCAGAGTAAAATTTGGGAACTTTCCATCAAAATTCTGTGTGTCAAATTTTAACGGTCCTGTAAAATAAATCAAAAAATCAGGTAGATGATAAATTCTTTGAAAACAATGTTGGGTTTAGCCCTTTGCTTGATGGTTCAAGACATATTATTTTGGAAGTCAAATCTTTTGTACCAAAAATTTGTCTCTACCTCTATTCAGGAGGGCGAAGAGTCTTTTGTGCAATCATGCGGCTGAAATTGCTGAGGAACAGAGGTATAGACAAATTTTCGGTACAGAAGATTTGACTCCCAACCTATGGCCCTTTCAACATGATGACAACAACCTGTATTGACAACCCCAACTCCATGGTAAAATTGGCTCTGCCCGTGAAGTAAGTGATTTGCCGAAGCACTTAAAATTTGGTCTCCGTGTGTTCCATGTGTGTGCGTTTGTATTTGTTTGGGGTTTCTGGGCACAACATTGTTGAGATATGGAGATGTACCGTTTTCCCAAATTAAAGACCGGAGCTTGTGCGAGAAAATCACCTATTTCATAAACAAGTCCAGAAAAAGCAGAGCAACCAGGTCCTCCCGTAAGCCACAAAAAAAGAGGGTCTTCTCTCGGATTGCCCTCGGACTCTATGAAGTAGTAAAATAGCTGCACTTCATTCCACTCCCCCACGCTCACATATCTTCAGAAAAAATAAAAACTAATCAGAGGTTTTTATTGGGTACATAAAACGGAAGTGCAAGTATGATACCTCATCACCTCCGTCAACGAGTATTGCCCCGTCACACCTTATCGCCTCTATGTCGGGACTGAAGCTAAAGTCTCACCACATGTGTGTGGTGTTAGGAGTATGCATAGCTCCAATAACAGGCTGTTGGGACTTGAACCTGGGCATTGTTCATCCAAGTCCAAGTTTGCAACCTCTGAACCAACCCATCATCAGAGTTACTTTTAATTTCTAGTACATGTGCAAAGAACGACTTTTCTACGGTTTGGGTATGAACAGAAGAGTTGCATTCCATTCATACCCGACCGAAGAGAAGCCGTTCTAGTGAGTGTAATGTATATAAATAGACCCATAAAATGCTGAATAGATATGGAGTTTAGGGCATTGAGTAGAAATGAAAGACAGACCCAGTTTCAAGTTTGAAGGGAAGATCACCGGCATAGCCTGGCAGAGTCTTGACAATGGACTGTGAAAAGGCAGCATTAGTAGTACAAAGAACCAGCACTAGTACAAATTGTAGTACTTTTTGTGTGGATAATGGTTTTGAATTGGTGTTAAAATGAGCGTGGAACAGATTCTTGAGGCATTGGCTGGGATGGTGACCTGCTTTTGTTTCTGATGCCATATTCTCTGTTTCCTCTGTTACGTAGGATTTCTGGCTTTCATGGATTATAAAGAACTTGACTACGGGTGCCAATGGGTTGGGTACCCAGTACCCACCCATGGCCCATAAAAATAATCTGAGCCCTCTATTAATTTGAAAATGTTTTTTGATTCTTCAGTAAAAAAATCAACTCAATTGGATAATCATAAATATTTCATTGAATTGTCTAATTTTCTTTGAGAATTCATCCCCCTTCTGACTAAAAAAGTGGACGATTGGATGAAACACTTATGACTATCCTTTTGAGTTGATAAAATCAAGTGGCAAACTCACCCTTATTAAGGGACAACCCAAAATGGAAAACTACACACTATGAAAGGGATGGAGGGAGTAGTACTTTTGGTGCTAAAATCACAAGAAGAGGGATATTACGGTGAAGCTTTCAAATATTGTAACATTTGATAATTGGATTTATTTCTTGCTGATGAATATTTGTACCTTTAATCCTGTCATGAAATCTTTGTATAGCTAGGGTTTTGTGGCTTTCTTTCTACCTTTAATCTTGTCATGATAGAAAAACACTCACTTGACAAAGATGTGTACTGGAGGAACAAAAGTTAGTTTGACATGTTTCTACTCTCTACCCTTCTTCAGCTTGTTTTGTATCTACCCTTCTTCCTATTTCCTGTGGCTACAAGTTTATTTATGACAAAATATTTGAATTCACTTTCTACTAATGGAAGAAACTCCATTTCATTTTTTAAAGCAATCAGGTGTCCAGGCAAACTTGTGCATACTTTGATTAATCCTGGGTCCCAATCTTTTTGGAAAGAATAGAACTTTAATAAAGAATCTTTATAAGACTCCCCTGGGGGATTATTATAAAACATGTGTTCTTACTACTAGTAGCTTAATCATAATTTAGTGAAAAAGGAGTTTCTTCTCTCTCTCTCTCTCTCTCTCTCTCTCTCTCTCTCTCTCTCTGTGTGTGTGTGTGTGTGTGTGTGTGTGTGTAAGTGTCACAGTGTGCCCCCAAAGGAATGGTAGCTTCAAGCTTTTGTCATTCTGGTTCTGGGCCTTCTAGCTTCTTCTCCAAAGTTCTTGTCCAATTGAAGGATAGTTTGTCCCTTCCGTTGCTCAAAACAAAAACTCTGGTGGGTGGTGACAATTACGTTTCAAGTAGTTACCCAAAAATGAAAAACGTGAAGAAAAACGAAAATGACATGCCGTTTGGCTAGACAATTAGTAGTGAATTAAAGGAAGTTAAGAGAAACCGAAAATTGGCACAAGTTCATTTTTCTAGTTTCTTGGAAGTAGGCCTGGTAACTGAAAAAATCAAGACGATAATTGCGAATATTCTCTCCATCCCATATTGTTGGTCATATTTTACTTGTTGCAGTATCCCAAACTGAGTGTGATCTTTCTCCAACATTAATGACTTCTCAATGCAAAATGCATGTCCATTTAAGTTTTTAACCATGGCTAAACTTAATCCCCTTGATAGAAAATGGACTAGAAAAGGTACGTACAAACTTTACAAATTCAGCTAACCTTCACAACACCTATACAATAAACACTTCATTTTTCACACATGCATAAAAAGTTAAACCCGGGTAAGTTGTAGCTCTAGTTAAGGAAAAAAATTTGGGTACCGAATGGGTACCACGTGGCCTAGCCTACATGGTACCCGAATATTGCATCCGGGCCGTCCAAAAGTGTATTGGACGGCTGAGATCGAAACCCTCTCTCTCCTCCTCTCTCTCTCTCCCCTTTCTCTCTCCTATTTCTGGACCGTCCAAAACCGAAATGGAGGACCCAGATTGCACGCACGGGTACCACGTGGTACCCGCTCGGCACTGAAAAATTGCTCTTAAGATAGGCTTAGCAGAATCTCAACCTTAAATTTAATTTAGGCCTCATTTATGGGCCAATCATTAAATGCTTATGAAGCACTGCCATGTGATGCTCAAGGCCCTAAATTGGTGTCAAAAATCAACTCAAGCCCAACTTGTCCATTTCAATTGACAATCCTATGCAAAAGTGGTCCATTTTAAGGATTATTGTCCTATGGCTCACCAGACCCTTTTCCATTCTTGAAATGCTCAACAGGAAATGAGCCAAACAAATAGTCCTCAGGAAACTCTTTTCCCAGGGAGAAGATTGATTACTAGTAGGTTGTGCCAAATCCATAGCTACTACTTACACGTTGGTTGTAGCCAACGGTCTTGATACCAGAAGTCATTCTCAATACAGTTGCTTCAATTGTATTTTCAAAGCCCAACATTCGTCTCTGTGCCTTTATGATCAATACAAATATCGACTTTCCATTATTCAAGATATGTTTTTCTATCACCTCGATACAAACATTCATATATACAAAGAGCTCAATCGTATCCAATCACCTCTCAAGACAAGCATTCACGTACAAAGAGCTCACTCGCACAAGGCAAAAGGATTTATTGTGTCAGGATTTTCAAACCCCACAACACCCCTACAGGTCTTGGGAATAATGAATCACAGAAATCGCAAAAGCAAATAATGGTGAGTAATGAAAAAAACGGAAAGAAAATACGAGACACAAGATATACGTGGAAAACCTCGGCGCGAGGAAAAACCACGGGAGCCACACCAGTCCACTATGAAAGCAATCAAGAGTACAAGTCTTCTCGCTCTGAGATCTGCGTTTTCTCTCGCCTCTCTGTTTTTCTCTAAAAACTGATAACCCTAATTATTAGCAAACTGCAAAATAAATAGGTCGAACCGTATGAACTAAACCACTACTGAAGGCCCAACATATTGAAACAAAATTTGAGTAACACAATAACTAGATAGGAAAATGTGCAAACCATCTACTAACTCTAGAAGACATTCCTTTTATTACGATACGAGAAAACAGCACTGGATTAAATCCTAGAATAATAGATAAAAGAAATGCAATATAACTATGGTAAGTCCCAGAGGACTATCGAAGAACAGCAGACCTGTAAAGCACAAACCACATTGGATTTTCCTTTAGAAGCAGTATTACAATACATAAAGAATATAATGAGTAAAGAAAGAAGAAGAGTCGACAACATGGGATTTTCTATTTAGGCAGGATATAATGAGTAAAGAAAGAAGAAGAGTCAACAACATGGGATACCAAATGTCAACACCAGACATTCTAAAGACAAGAAAATATGAATTCAGGGTATCTACCTATTTTTAATGGTCATACATTCATTTCTAACAACAAGCCATCCACCACTGATCCATTAATAACAGAACAAAACAGCAGTTGGAAGGCATGCCACATTTAGAAGATAAGCAAATGCAAAAATTCATAATGCAGCCACCATATTTGCTAATGCAAGGCATGAGGCAGGTTGAATCCCTCATGAAGGTTATATATGGCATTATGGTCACAAAGAAATTTTTACAATCCTGACAACACAAGAGGTAGTTCAGTGTGCAGAAGACAAGGTAAAAGCTCACTTGTGAGTGAAACTTAGCCCCTATGGTGCATAGACCCCTATTGTTCATAGACCTCATGTTGGAAAATTCACATTAACAAATCCCCAGGAATATACAGTTAACTCATCTCTTCTTACATGTACATGAACTGGCCACTTCAAGTACCAGCCATTTCCACTGTTGAAGATTTGGATTACTCCTAAACCTTCGTTCACCTTTCAAGAAAGGTTGAGTTTCTAGGAGAACAATAAAGAACTAAGACCCATAGTATTAGGGACAAAAGGCGCACAAAGGTAAAAAGGTCTGTTGGGTCTAGGCGCAAGGGCCAAGACGAGGTATGGGCCATTTTTAAGTGAGGCGCACTACGGGGAATTTTTTTTTAGCAAAAGTAGCATACACCAAGAAAAGAAAGAGCAAACAATAAACGAGGAACAAGCATGACTAATTGACTATTTCTTCATTTTCCATCCAATTTACAACCATGAAGAGAGAAAACAGACAATAAATGAATAAGAAAAAGAAAATACAGGAGGAAGAAAAAATTATCAAAAGACCAACGAAGAACCAAAGAAGGCTCTGCACAGACTGCTGGAGAGCTGGTGAGGGTTTGAGTTCAAATTATGGAGTTTGATCGTTTGAGATGAGATGAAAGCCAGTACTTGTGTTGTAAGCCGTAGGTACCGTTTAACCTAGATTATTTGAAGGCAATAGAACTATATTGTTTCTATGGCTGTGATCAAAACATGAGTGAAAGACTCAAAACTAAAAGAGGTGCGCGCTTGGTCGCGTGATACCTTTTCTGAAGGCGATCCCCTTTCTCGCCTAGGCTGGGTCAAGGCCCCAACTTCATGCCGTAATGTGCTTCCCAACTAGATGCGCGCTTAGGCTCACCTTTCACAACTATGCTAAGATCATGGGAAGAAGGCCTTTAAGAGGGTCAACTAGGCTCAACTCAAGGTCTTTTAGGCTCTCCGCTAGAGTTCCCAATAGCAACTTCAACTCAAGCTCGTAGGGTTACTACACGCGTTAGAGCTTCCTAGACTAGGATAGGCTCAATCAGGCATGGAATATCCCCTTAATTGGTGATTGAATAAAATAATGCCATGACAACAGAGAGAGGGAGCAACTCATAGCATTAACCTTTCATGCTAGATGACAGAATGCAAAAATTGGACCCCTAACATGATGGATTTCTTATTGCGACAGGGAATGTGCAACATTGGATTATGAGCACGAAATGAAATGAAAAAGATGAAGCAGAAGAATAAAAGTCATATGGACAATTCAAATAATTTACTTCATATTCTATAGTAGTGTACTTGGACCAAGTGGTGGAGGGAGCATGACCTAATGGGGGCAACTGCTTGGATTATGAGCACAAAATGAAATGAAGAAGATGAAGCAGAAGAATAAAAGTCATATGGACAATTCAAATAATTTACTTCATATTCTATAGACGTATACTTGGACAAAAACGGTGGAGGGAGCAAGACCCAATAGGGGAAAGTGCCCACATGCTCCCACTATAATATGATTTTACTTAACCATTAGTCACAGTTTTTCCCCATTAGCATTGTTATTACCTTAACCATTAGTAGTTGTTCTACCTAAAACTTTCTCAACACTCTTATAAACTATGTGAAGAATCAGTGGTGCAACTGAACAAAGACTAGTGTAAGATTGAAGCATACATAGAGCGAGAAAACTTTGCATGTAATGACATTGAAAGTAGCATATACAAAGCTTTCAAAGCTTGAAAACTTATCGAGGTCCATGCAAGTAGTCAAAAGTTTTAACGCAACAACATTTGGTTCGAATTGAGACTGTAAGAGACTGAGAATCCCTGGAGACTTGCTAAAAAGACATGTGATTCTAGTTATTTGAAATCCAAAAGGAGTGATTATGTTTCGAATACTTCTTTGAAGGAATTTACGACATTTTTCTCTTTTCCTGGGGAGATTTCTCTGACCAATTCCAGCTCACCAGTTTTAGACTGAGCTCACAGGACGCGCATAATCAAATATCAACCTAGCAGCTTGTTTTAAGGTCAAGCAAATCAAAACAAGTGCAAAATAGTAAAGAGTGAATCTATTTAGGCACTAACCTTCTTATTCACCCCTATGTATGGAAGAAGCCATCCGAACCCGTCTAGAAGGCAAGTTGCACCCTTAGATCTTCAATGCTTCTCTTGTCCATGTTGTGCAAGTCAGATTTATCGGTTGCTTTGACCAAATTTAGCTCCTTCTACGACAGCATACGTACAATACAGAAATAACATGATTTAATACTTCACATTTTTCTCTTTTCCTAGGGAGATTTCTTTGACCAATTCCAGCACACCAGTTTTAGCCTGAGCTCACAGGACCATCCAAAACTGGGTTCAAAGAACTTCGATTTCAATCCCTAAAATCGGTAAGTACAAACACTTCACCTGCTCCAATAGGATTTCGGACATTGGAACCCTAGTTGAAACAAGAAGAGAGAGAGAGAGAGAGAGAGAGAAACCTTCGCCGCGTTCGCTGCCGGAGGTGGAGGTGGAGAGGGAGGCGGGAGGCGCTGCCGATCGTGGTGGTGGGTGGGTTTCTCCCTCTTTTTCTCGTTCTCTGTATGTACGCAATCGAAGGAAAATGGGATTTGACTCATTTTAGTATTTCGAATTTGTTTTAAATATTTTCCACGTCATGACATAGGTTGAACCTGTGTCATGGCCTCAGAAACGACGTCCTTTTATTTCATAAATATTTTCCACGTCATAACGTAGGTTGAACCTGTGTCATGACCTCAGAAACGACGTCGTTTTATTTCTAAGAGCCCCCGGATACTACTAAAACGATTTCTACCTATATTGACCATAATTTAATGATCCGAGATATTCTTCTTGTAGAAATTATTATAATACATATGATGTATGAATATCTTATAAATAAATTACATATTAGTACTTAATCTAAATGAATTTCTAGTTCTTAAAATGGATATGGATACATTGAATCATATCATCTTATATATGTACAACTCTAAGAGGACTCTAAGTGCATTTTCTATCTATACGAGTTATATTTGAATGATCTAAGACATTCATATTGTAGAACAAAAAAAATATTAATCATGTAAAAGTTTCATTTTAATTGAAAATGGATTCGTACTCGATCGGAGTGAATTTATGTTTCCTAAAATGGGTTAGGCTATACTGAATCAAAACCATAATAGGAATAACCGGTTTTACATATCCCTTTCTATATCGACGACATCGTCGAGGTGTAACTCTCCCCCTCTCCCATTCACCCTGTACCTTTCCCGTCCGACGATGAACTCTTGGGCGTCGCTGCTTGATCGGCAGGGAGAAGCATCTCCGGCCTCCAATCTCCGACGACGATCGGCGGTGTAAGAAATATCTTACCTTATCTTATCTTGAAGCTCCTTGTTCTTTTTTGTTATTTAGTAGTATTTGATTTGCAAAATGCAAGAGAAAAACGTTACTTATTCATTTGCAACTGTAATAGCATCGTTCTTTGGCTAATAAAATTCATATATGATTGATTATTCCACGAGGTTTTTGAAATGGAGTTTCTTTAGCAGGTTCAATTGTATAAAGTTTCTTTTTGCGTTTGCTAATGTTAATTGTTATGTTTATGTATGTGCTATTCTTTTATTGAAGTGAAAATTTCAGGGTAATGATTTACACTTTTGTACAGGATAATTTACTTGTACCTTTTCCCCAACATTATTGAACGATTGTCATTATTTTAAGATGCAAATCATGGAAAACCTAAGCTACGTCCAAAGCCGCGTAAATATGAGGAGTCAGAGTTAGAAAAGGCTTCAAACTGCTTCTCAGATCTTATTGACCCAGCGCAATCTGGGTTCGTAAAGCGGAGAAGAATTGCGGATAACATTTTCCTCACTCAGGAATTGATGAGGGGGTACCACAAGAATTCCCCCACACGTAAAAAAGAGGTAGAAACCATCCTTAGAGCTTTCTTCTGGTCAGGCCCTGATCTTCAAAAATCAGGGGCCAAGGTCTCTTGGGAGCATTTGTGTTCCCCAAAACAAGAAGGAGGGCTTGGTTTTAAGTCCATGCTGCTGTGGAACAAGGCAGCCATAGCCAAACACATTTGGTTCCTCATCTCAGGAGGGGAACAATCAATGTGGTGTCAGTGGGTAAAATCTTATTTGCTGAAAGATAGGAATTTTGGGGAAGTTGAGATGCCCAATAACCCCTCATGGGTTTGGAGGAAATTGTTGAATCTCAGATCCTTGATTCGTCCCCACATCAAGGTAGTAATTGGGGATGGCAAGTCTACCTCTCTGTGGTATGCTAATTGGCACCCTCTTGGGCCTCTTGCTGAAAAGTTTGGACAAAGAGCCATTTACAATTCAAGACTCCCAGCTAATACTACTGCTTCAGAGTTATTCGTAACAATGTGTGGGCCTTCCCCACAGCTCAAATTCTTGAGCTCAATGAAGTGAGGACCCATCTTCCTCTCATTTAGGTTACAAATACACCAAATCCAGATAAATGGGTGTGGACACTATCCGCAAATGGTCATTTCTCAATATCGTCATTATTGGAGCATTTAAGAGTTCATTTCCCCAAGGTCCCGTGGAGCCATATTGTCTGGTTCCCTGCACACATTCCTAAATGTAGTGTCATCACTTGGCTTGCCATCCAAAATAAAACTGTATCTTGTTGTATCTTTTGCAATGGCTATGAAAGCCGTGATCACCTTTTCTTTAATTGTTCCTTCTCTACCCAAATCTGGACTGTGGTGCTTTCCAAAATGAATGTCACGTGGCAAGAGCATACTTTAACTAACTCGGTCAATCTGCTTGCATCTTTTGGAGGCAAATCGAAATCATTGAGGGTGACTGTTTTTAAGTTGGCGTTTGCAGTTACATTGTATCATATTTGGATAGAGAGAAATTATAGGAAGTTCCAAAACTCTCTGTCCTGTTTCTACTGTTGTGCTTAAAATTTGCTAAGCTTCCTCAAGGGAATCAATATCAATTGTTTTAATGAATGGAATATGTGATACTTCTGCTATTGCATACACTGCTTACTTTACAGCAGATTGCTCATTTTATTAATCGAAAATTATGGTTTTGCAGCAAAATGCAAAGGGAATCTTGGAGGGGTTTGCTGGAAGTTGTGTGACACGAAAGGTTGATTTGATCTAATGATGCCATCATGGAGGGTGTAATTACTGGCTGCTGAAGCATGGGAGATTTATATTACTACTATCTATGATGATAATTACCTTATCACTTTACTCAATTATGGTGCTAATATTGGCACAATCTGGTTTCATGCACTGCAGATCTGTACAGCTGTGTGTGATCTAGTGATACATGTCCTTTTTGTGAAGTTTCCATCCCTATTAAACTGTGTGGCACCTAGTGAGATGTGGTTTTGGACCTTTTCCTTTGTGAGAGGAGACAATATGTAGTGAGGCGTTATGCGAGTGGAAGATGAGGGGGTTAAAGACCTTTGTCCATGGCTTTTTAAAGAGAAAAGTAGAGAGGGAGGGTGAGGATTTCAAGGGTGTTTGTAGTGTGAGTACATAACGGCCTTGGGACTTTCCTTTACTTTCTTCTCTTGCTTTCTCTTGTATGTTTTTGGGTAATTCTTCTAGCTTAGTTTTCATACATCGTTTGATATAACACCACATTATTTTTGTTTAAGCCTCCATAGGAATGGCACACAGGCTTCATGCTGAGGCAAAAAACACTCTTGGCCAACTAAAACATCATCTGATAGCCATTATGCTGCAACTACAAACCAGGAAGGAGTCTTTATTCGGTGCACTGGTAAAAGGTCTTACAGGCAAGTGCGGGAAATCGGGTTCGAGTCTGAAAGAAGCCCTTATGCTTATATGATGCCACCTGGCTACGTTTGTATCCAGTCCACCCATTCCAGCCCATCTCGGCATCCTCTTTATTGAGGAATACAACAGGGGATGCAAGAAGACAGTCAAGACACCTCCCAACCCATACTGGAATATCTGCCAATCAAAGCCGACAACAAAAAATTTAACAACCCATCCTTTACTGACCCGATTACCTGTTGGAGCCTAACAACATGGGTTAGAATGATTTAGTCCAAGTTATTTGTAGTAATGAACAGTCCATACACTCTTCACATTTCTCCTAACCGACAATGGTATTAGGGTGTCAGACAAACAACAGACTCAAAAACTTAGAAGTGAGCATGGAGCGCCAACTTTAAACACCCATGTCAACATTCAAGACATTCGTTTTGTTGACCACATTTCAAAGCAACAGTACGAACTTTGAGCTGCAAATTAATATAGGTGTGCCAATTTCTTTAGAATCTGCTGGACCCACATTTGGTTCTCCAAAAGCTGGGAGGGAAGTATTGTTTTATGAAGCATACATAGATTTGGAATAGACGAGTGACGAGATCATCACAAATTCTCTGGATAGAGGTTTTTTCCTAGACTGGAAAAGAAAAAAATATTGCTGTATGGTCTTGAAATTACCTTACCTTTCTGTTAGGCACTCTTCTTGTTTCAAAGACAAAAGACGGTTATTGTATTTTGAATGCAGGTGGTCATTGATGGAGGTATTAGGCGGGGTACAGATATCTTCAAGGCATTAGCTCTTGGTGCAAAAGCTGTTATGGTAAGATCTGATTTGAGCTTTTGACATTTCCTCACATGGCATAAAATTATACAAATTATATCTCACAGGTTCAATATCATATTGCACCATGCTGCTTTTATCTGCTCTTTGGTGGTTGTATCTCTTCATTGGTCCTTTAATAGTTTGTAATTTCTCTTCTACTATTGCAGATTGGAAGGCCAGTCCTTTATGGACTGGCGGCAAAGGGAGAACAGGGAGTTCGACAAGTCATGGAAATGCTAAAGAATGAGCTTGAGCTCACCATGGCGCTGTCCGGATGCCATACTTTGAAGGATATCACAAGAAGTCATGTGAGGACGGAACAAGACAGACTCAACTAGAGACTTTGGGTTGACGAAGTCTAGAAATGTTGGCCAATTTTTCTGCATCGTAACATTATTCAAATAGAGGTGTTCGTACCGAAAACGGCAAACTAGTTCTGTGATGATGTATTTGTGATATTCGGGAGTGGAATATTGAATTTTCACCGTGGCCTTGTTGATGAAAAAGATAGATGGTGATGGGGAAACTTCCACTGACTTTGAAGCTTGGTAGTTTAAATGTGATAGCCTGAAACTTGGTGTCACATTTAGAGTGAAGGAATTTTTGAAGTTTCTCACCAGAAAAATTATATTATTCTGTTATTCTGTAATGAGCTGTTCGTACAAACTAAATATAGAACCACTTTACAGCAAAACATTTTGATTGTCAATTGTTGGCAGCACAAACTAGGGTTCAAATTTCCATTTTTTTCCTTCCTTTTTTATAGACTTCTCGAAGTATAGGATGGGGCAGCTCTACTCATGTATAGGACCAGAAGACACGTGCTAATACAGGGAGGCTCCAACTTCATACCCATAGAACATGCAGCAGCATGTAAAGATACCATGTTCTACCTAAAATTCATGCATTTGATCCCTTAACTTGGATCATCAGTAAAACTGGACCACATGAACTAATTTTTGTTTTATTTCGGAACTAAACACAGCATTAATTCTCCGTTTTCCATAAGGCGTATAAACATGTTGTTGGCATGACTGCATATAATAGAAAAATCAAGTTGAAATCATGATCTCATTCTTTCTACAAATACGCACCTGAAATTTCCTAAACCTAATCGACACATACATTTAGAATGGTGACCAGCTTACATAAATCGACACCAAAAGAAAAAGGAATATCGTATGCCCATTGTACTTGGCTTAAACTCATGATTTATTTCTTGGCCGGTGTGGAAAACCCAACAGAAACCTCCACAATGGAATTGACCATTCTCATCAAGAAGTATCTAGGTATTAGTTTTATTTTTTGATACCATATAAGAATCACTTGGTTGATTCAGCTCCATCTCCTATCTTTGAAGTTTGAACTAACGGCCAAGGAAAAGAGGAAAGCTTTGAACCATGGACCAACACACCATTACCAAGGTGAATATAAACCAAGCTTTTGATGTCTTTAACTCATGCATCACTAACCGAGTGGCTCTTTTTCACACCTTGTAGCTCCATAGGAGAATTAGTGATACTACCCACTGAGCCAAGTGTCTGTGAACTCAACTGAGGGCTTGCGGGACAAGCTTCCAGATTTCCACCACTCAAGGGATGCAAGGTCGCCGAGTTCAATTGTGGACTCATGGGAGTCCAGTGGCCCATTTGCTGTGGGCCAGCTTGCTGCTGCTGCTGGGATCGTGGGTTCAGTTGCTGCTGAATACCCAGAGTTGAGGGCGACCCCACCTGCGGCGGTGAAACAACAGCTTGTAGGGGTGAGTTTGATCCTTGTTGCATCTGTTGTTGCTGTTGCATCTGCTGCTGCTATTGTTGCTGCTGCTGCTGAGGTTGCTGGTTCATGTAAAGATTCATCCCTGTCATCAACTTCGGTGGTCCCATGGGCCCCAATGTAGTTCGCTGCAGCCTGCAATGGATTAACGTTAGCCCAATTTAGTGTCTGGCCGAGCATTGAAAGGCCAGCGGAGTCCGGGTGCATTGGCATTCATAGACAAATCTGCTGAAGAGTTTGGGTGGATCCTGTTCAGAAAAAAAAAGGTCATAGAGGGGGGTCTAATCTGCTGCATTTACTCCTGACATTATCTTTTGCAGCTGTTATAATATCATTTGTGGAAAGAAAGGAATAACCAGGTTTTTTCAACAAAAGAGGTCTGATGCAAACCAAGTCACGTTGGCAGTGGCTTCAGATATTAGAGCTTATGTTGGCTCTTGGAGTAAGCTAAGGAAATCTGATGGCAACAGGTTAATATGCTTGCATTGGTACAGAGTTTTTGAGGCCTCCTAGTCCTTGTTGGTCGGTTGCAGAGTTGTATTTTAGCTTGGTCTGTTTTCAGGTCTAGTTTTTGCAGTGATGGTTTAAACAAATAGATCTTACAAAACGAATGGCTGAACATCAAAGAGGAATTAGAAAAGGGTCCGTGCGCATGGACTGTTGGGTACATTTTCTTCCCCAAATGGCAAAGAAGCTAAGTCCGAAAAAAGAAAATTAGGGGTAGAGAAAAGCCAACCGTAATTATCGTAGTGGTCATGAATAATAACGATCTTGGAGAGGTAAAATCCCAAGTGGTTGAATAATGGAGAATGTCAGATTGATAATCCAAAAGCCCCTCTAACGTGAATGCCGTATTCTACAATTAGGTGGCAAAAAATTCAAAATCCATTCCTCTATGACAACCACACCAAAAAAAAAAAAAAAAGGAACAAAACAAAAGCCAAAATGCCAAACGGCATAACTCAAAACACAAAAATATATACTGTACACTGTTGAAGGTTAAACATAAGACCTTTGCCCTCATCTTCACTGGGTACTACATGTTCCATTGCCCTTTTAACTATGTTTTCCCAGAAGAGTGAACTTTTCCTTAGTAATGAATATCTAAATGAAGTCAACCAAATTTGGGCGGTATCAACAAATTCTAACTTAAGGGCCTGCAGACTCTATAAAGAAGAACATAGCTGTCAAATGTTTGATACCCCTTGCTGGAGCATGGGATTGCACCTTCTTTTATGGTAACCGAAAGTTTTCAGCATGACTCTTTTTTCCCTCTAGAATGTTTGTTTTGTCATTTAGAGGGTCAAAGAACAATTGTACTCATTTCCAGCAGTTACAGCAAGTGTCCAGAGTGAAGTATTGGATATGTATCCCATACCCTTATTCAGGTGTTAAAATGTGCCATAATACGGGTATGTGATTACTTAAAAGGGCTCACTTTCACATCGCAATAGTATCTTTTTACACTGAATGAGCAAACAGAGGAACTCCTAAACCTAGAAAAAAATACTATAGAGAGAGAAGGGGAGGGGGACCTGGAGGTCTTGATTGAAGTTGGACTTGAAGAGGGAAGAGACGAGCGAAAGCATGCATGCTCAACACCCAGTAGTATCCGTTGCGGAGAATGCTCCATCAAAATCTTGGGGCTACCAGCAATAAGGGTGATTTCAGATGTTGCACTTCTGATACGTTTTGTGTCCAAGAATTCTCGCAATGGAAACCGCCAAATTGGACAGGTAGATTGTTTTCTCACCCACACGTCGAAGCAAGAGAGAGATGCTATGGCCACATTGGCATGATTCTCAGTACTTCCTTCTCTTGTATTCCCCTAAACAGATTGTCTTCACTTGTCAACAAGGGCAAGTACTGTCGAACGCTCAACTCTCGTCAACAAGGGCATTAAGATTCACTCGGATGTACTCCCACACACCAGACCATAGCAGAAATTGCAAACACAACCCATGGAGGCCAAACTATTGCTTCCTAAACAAGAAGAAGGAAGAAAAAACAGCAGATTTAATCACAATTAATTACTGCTTTGTGTCAGACACGATTACAGATCAAGAGATTACGGTTCAGTAGAATTTAAACACATCCTTACACTTATAAGTATAAGTACTACTAATCTCTTTTAAGTTACCCATGTGGATTTCAACCAAAAGGCCAACACCAAGAGCCGAAGTACAAAACTTAGGGAAAACAAATTACGAAAACGAAAGAAATCAAGCATGCACTCGGCTTCTGCTGGCAGAATGTCATCTTCAAGCTCCTCGTGAATAAACTGCTTGTAAGACATC
Source organism: Gaultheria prostrata (assembly GCA_036023075.1). Classification (NCBI taxonomy): domain Eukaryota; kingdom Viridiplantae; phylum Streptophyta; class Magnoliopsida; order Ericales; family Ericaceae; genus Gaultheria; species Gaultheria prostrata. The sequence goes on from JAXBDA010000484.1 coordinate 26,204, forward strand.
AAGCCTATCTAACCTCAAATTTTGGGATTACGTGTCTCAATAAAGCTTCAGTAGTTTAGTACTTAATCACAAATGATCATATATGAAGTCGTTGATTATATGCTATACTCTAAAACAAATAGTCAAATACTAACTAAAGAAAATTCTTTACTCAGTGACAGCTTAAGAGAAGGAAAAACCACACAAAGTAAACCAGGGTAAAAAGGAACAAATTTATACATTCCATTTTAGAACTGGGCCTTCCTTTCTATCCTTTAATCTGAAATAAAAAAAATGAACAGAATTCTAGCAAATCCAGTTCACAAAATTGGGGCTTTGCATCTGGTCCAACCCCTTTGCCAAAAAACTAAACTCTAACAGAATCTCCAAAAACCCACCTCAGAAGCAGGGGTTTTACACCTAATTTTGAACTCAAACATGTAAAAATGCATGACCTATGCTGAATTTTCAGATCCAAGTTCCAATAGTTACCTTATTGTAACTTTGCGGCTTTAATCAAAGAGAGATTGTTAGCATCTGATACTACCACCTTTGATGGATGGATACATTCATTCCAAGACGAAAACTGCAGAATATTGTGCCTGGTGGATTGAATACTCCATAATCAGATTCATTGTTTGGGTCATATTCAGTCTATTTTCCTCTTGGGAAAAAACAAAAACAAAAATACAAAGAACAATATTGCTATTTGCTACAAATAGAATGAACAACATGCATTTCACTTACTGTCAGTCTACCACCACTGTGCTATCAACATTTCAAGTCATAGAAAACCCCTAAAGACGAAGTCCTATTTCTACCCGGTCCAACAGGCTAACTGGCTCACCATTGTAGTTTCGTAGTTTGAAATGGAAACCGTTTGCCGTAGTTTGGACCAGGTACTAAAGAGCATTTGGAATCCAAAGCAAGATTATGCCGTGTATCTCCTGAAACTAGTACCTAACCAAAAGAAAGTCCAGAGCAAGATAGTGGCATTTTTCATTCGATTGAATAGCTACCACCACTGTGCTATCAACATTTCAAATCATAGAAATGCCCTAAAGAACCCCAAAACTAGGTTCAAAGAACTTCAATTTCAAACCCTAAAATCGGTAAGTAAAAACACTTTACCTGTTCAAGTAGGATTTCGGACGTTTGAACCCCAAAATTAGGTTCAATAGTGACCACATCAGGATGCACTTGATTTAGCACTTTGTGAACTCCTAGCATTACTGTGGATCCGTTCATTGTGAATGTAAGTCAACAATTTGAAAACTAAAGAGGCTTCATTACTTGATTGATAAAAGTATAAATACCATCACAGAGACTCAAAATGAAAGATCAATAAAAAAGCACAATGGAGCTTCGCTTAAGTACTTACACAGATGAGTGTGTGTGACTTGGTCACTAGAGAACAGAGTGCTTAGACAAAGCTGTGGTGTGCTCCAGATGGCCTCAGCAGTTATCATTTCAAACAGTCAGATGGCAACCCAGCTCATTCCGGTTTCTAATGGGCTTACAGGTTCAGCCTTCCAGACCAGGGTATTTACCTGCAGTAAGCAAGGGGTAGTAGTAGTACGCTAATTTGGTTACGGTTGCAAACAAGGGGCAATAGTCACTTGGCCATCAATTCATTCACCCACAATCTGATTTTCCCATCTTGTTGTTACTACTTCTAATAGGACCCTTGGTCCTCACAGTTGTCGTTCAGGTTCCATTGAAACTATACTCCGAATGTTAGGAATTGAACAACGCGTTCGATTCCCAAACCCTTTGTATCTGGGAATCGACGGATCACAGAAATCACATAACAAAACGACAATGAATACAGAAAGATTCAACACACACATATGAGGTTCGGAAAGGTCCCTACTCTTCGAGAGCCATGTCAGTTCACTATAACGAGTTATGGAGTACATAAACCTTCTTCTCTCAAAGAAACAACAGCCTTTTTCTCTCAATTGTCTAACCTTGAAATTTCCAAAATGTTCTATTTATTTTTCTGATCGGCCAAAATGTTCTATTTATAAGGCAAAGTTGAGTACACAATCCATGGATCACGGGGGGCTGCCCCCGCACCCTTGGGCTATGTGCTGAAGGTTGCCTGCATTCTCACCAAGGCAGCCCCAGATGAATTTAGAAATCTGAAATTCGGAATATATGTGGTTGTGAATTTCACAGTCAGTAGAGCATAGAGAACAACTGCCATCAGCAGTTACCCCCCAATCCACTAATCTATCCCTTGTAATAAAGCCTAGCCAAAATTGACATCCACAAGATGATAGACAATGTTGGAAAAGGCTTGTAGCACCAACCCCCGTCCACGAAGGCAACTTAGGTCTATTAGTGACATCTGGTCAGGGTCTGAGGTCTGAGGTCTGAGATAAACTCTAACACACTATCGCTAAGTTAGCATTCTGGTCTTAATAAAATAAGTCCAACCCGATCGTATCTGTCCCCTCTCTCTCAATAAAATGGAACTTGTAAAGCCTCCATTGTTGTATCAAAGCTATACAGCCAAATGCTTCGAACGTGGGCACTTTAATTGTGGAGTGATTTTAGAAGGAAAAAGGAAAGCGAAAGGAACAGAAAGAAAAAGTTAACTTCGCAAATCCCTCTTGTTTTCTTCTCCTTCCAAGAATCATTCGCTAAATCAATATTCTAAACACAGCCTTAGACACTCAACTAAGTCCAATTACATTCTTATAGAAAGGAAAAAAAAAACACTTTGAGGCCCATAGATGGGACACATGATTATAGAAATTAAAGCATACCGAACATCAATATACAAAAGGACTACATTTTCATGACTGGAAGTGGGTAGTCATACTGAGCAAAAACAAGATTCTTAGCGTCTTAGCTTCAAAAAGAGGTTGGACTCACATTGAGAAGTATGGGCCTTGAGATTCAGTTAAACTCATCTCAAAGGATCTGATTAGTGAAGTTTTCTAGTGGGGGAATGATCTGATGAGTCAAACTGTTCTCATTACACCAACATTAGCTCGTGCTCGTCTATTCGCCGAGTTCTCGGTGGTGGTGTGTTCGTTGCCGGAAGTGGATGTGGAGAGGGAGGCGCTGCATGTGGTGGTGGTAGCCGGTGGTGGTGGGTTTTGCGGTGGTGGTCGTCGCTCGCCCTTTCCCCTCTCTTTCTCTGTATGGATCGAACGAAAATGGTCTTTGAGGTTTTCGTGTGTTTTTTTTCTCTCCTTTGATAAAAATATTGTCCACGTCATGACATGTTGAACCTATGTCATGACCTCAAAACGACGTCGTTTTATTTCTAAGAACCCTTAAATACTACGAGGACGATTTCTACCTATATCGGTAATAATTTAATGATCCGAGACATTCTTCTTGTAAAAATTATTATAACACATATGATGTATGAATATCTTGTAAATAAAATCCATATTAGTACTTCATCTAAATGAATTTCTAGTTCTTAAAATAGATATGGATACACTGAATCATATCCCCTTCTATATTAACAAAATTTAGAAGACTCTAAGTACATTTTCTATCTATCCGAGTGATATTTTAATGATCTAAGACATTCATATTGTATAAAGCATAAAAATACAGATCATGTAAAAATTTCACATTATTTCAAAATGGATTAGTACTTGATCGGAATGAATTTATGTTTTTCAAAATAGGCTTGGTTATACTGAATCAAAACCATAATAGGGGTAACCGGTTTTTTTTTTTTTTTGAACTGCAGAAATGGGGTAACCGGTTTTGTTACTTTAATCTCGTGTTTCCCTTTTAGAACGACGACGACGTCGTCGAGGTGAGACTCTCTCCTTCTCCGTCGTCGAGGAGAATCTCCGACCTCCATCATCTGAAGCTCGCTCGGCCGCCGTCCATCATCTCCGACCGCCAATCTCCGACGACGATCGGCGGCGTAAGAAATATCTTACCTTATCTTATCTTGAAGCTCCTTGTTCTTTCTTGTTATTTAGTATATGATTTGCAAAATGCGAGAGAAATACATTACTTATTCATTTGCAGCTGTAATAGCATCGTCCTTTGGCTAATGAAATTCATATATGATTACTGAGCAAGACTCGTGTTCAGTGTGGTGTAATTGTATGGAAATATATATGTCATTGAATGCAAGGGGAATTGGACCTGAGAACTTAGGTGGGAGCAAACTCCTAAGTCTCGGGCCAAAATCTCTTAGCCAACCCATTGGGTTTATAATGACTGGATTTCGTCTTGAAAAAATATCGAACCAAGATTTCTTTCATAATTCGGCTCCCTCCGAATAGAGATATACATTTCTTATTTTCTCTTGTCTTCATTCTTTTCCTTTTAATTTCTTACTTATTTACGACTCTTCCACCATCAAGTAGCATATGTCAGCGGCATTTATGCTGTCAGTTCCGGTTTATAATGGGCTGGTTGGTTATTCATACTGGAGGGAATAGAGAGTGGACAACTTGTCCGGTTGCTTCAAGTATGTACCTCAGTAACACTACCATATAACATATATATACCGGATCAAAAAATATATATATAACATATATATACTGTTCGATTAGTGACACTGATCATGGACTCTGCAGGGTAATGGTTCAAAACTTGAAGCTTATGCAACACAGATACTTGATCCTTCTGTTTGTTGGAAGGTATAATGTAAATACTATACTTGTTGCTTCCGATTAAAAAAACAAATAAATAAATACTTATTGCTACCTGATAATTTGGCCACACAGTCAACCATAACAAATGTTTTACTCTTGGCTCAGACATCTCCCTAGGTTGGAAGTATCATTTGAAAAACATTGTTAACAACTACTCCTAGAAAAGATGTTGTTTTAGCAGTTTTTTTTTTTCATCAACGTCCTAAGGTGGTTTTCTTTACATTATTCTTGCTTTGGATAATCGAGTCTCATGTCTTCTACTCACGTTTAATGTGACAAACGAAAATTGCTTATACTCTGGTATGCTACTCTTGGCAGCAATAAAAGCCACGGAAGGGGGGGAATTTTACACCCCAAATCCACCGCAACGGAAGCACCAAACACACCAATAAACGGAGTATGCAAACACACAAGCAAACACAAAGAATACAAAATATTTTACGTGGTTCAGCCTCAATGCCTACCTCCGCGGGAGAGAGAGATATCCACTACATTGGAAAAATAGAGGTACAATGTGGCGTGAAAAAACCCACCCAAAAGCTCCTAACACATGGCTCTATACATAGTTTTTCCCTCACCCCCACACTCTATTTTTCCCTCACCATTTTCTCCTCTCAACCTCACAACCGGAGCGCACGGCAAACCCCAACGGGCTGCCCTCCCTTGTGCCCTTCTCCGTTGCTCTCAAATTGTTCATTCTCTCAGTCTCTTCTCTACATCCTTACAAAAACCCCTTGCACAATATATAGACACTTGTACACAACAAACAAGGAGCCCAAATGACACTTCAAATGCCGGGATACTACTGCAAGGCCAGTACCACAAATGCTCATTGGATATAGAGAGGTTACCACCCAACACATCAAAACATTTACTCCATACCCAACTCCCACGTAGCCATTGAAGCCACCAATTGACCAAAACCATTTTCTTTCCACAGCCAACAATCCCGTTCAAAACGTGCGTCACATTTTCCATAACACTTTGACAACTTTTCATCTTCCCATTAATTATATTCCACCAAAAAAATTTGGCTCCAATTTTTCTTTTCCATTTTATCACATGGGCAAAAAATCCCAACAGGCCTCAGGCACATAAATTGATCCAAAATATTTTATACATAAAAATATATTCTCTCAAGCAAGCCTGATCTAAAAAGTCAAAGAGGCATTGTGTTTATCAATATAAATTCAAAGACCTAAAAAGAGAATGGCATGTAGAACAATATAGAATTTACTAACTTAAAGGCATTACTGCCCTACTGTAGTAAGCTATGTTAACAAATTGAATTCTTCACAGCAACCAAAAGGATTTATTGTCTCCACTATCAACCAACCTTAAGGAACCTTAAGGATCTCCTATCTCTATATTTTCTTTTGTTTTTTCATTTTTGATTAGCAGTTGATATTCTAAATTTTGTCTTAAGCCCACACTTACCATCCAACGATTCCAACCCATTTCCCACCCCTATTTGCCAAACTATTCTCCTCATGATCCCTATTATGTTCATCCTCTCCATTTTCTCGCTTTTTCTATCTTGAGAGAAGCCCAGTATCTTCATAACCCCTACCATTTTAAAAACGAACTCAATGGAGAACTCTCTCTGTGTGGGTGGGTGTGTATGCACAAGCTAGTGCGTAAAGGTGGGTTAAATCATTTTTGATGTTGAAAGGGCATGTGGCACAATTAAGTTGCCGAAAGCAGATTTCCTATCAACCGAAAATGTACTACGTATAGGAAATTATGTACCAAGTCGATAATAGATTTGAATTCAGTTGCAGGTGGTACCTAATATGGGGGCAACACAACTTTTCCCTAGTTGGTAATAAAAAGTCCTAAACCCAAGTAACTGAAATGTTTCCCAAGGGGTTCGCATAAAGATTTCTGCACATCTATATATTTCTTTTAGTGTCTCATTAGTCCTATAGAATACTTGGTAGAATTTGAAGGGCCTATTGCTTTTATCCGCTACGTTGTGATTCCTTTAATATCAGAGCTTATCTACCAAGACCTAAAACATAATAGTCATAACAATAGAATGGAAAGGAAGAAAGGAAGCCATGGACAATCACACTTATAAACACACATACTGAGATGAAAAATACCTGCAATGTTGCTTTTGCTTCATGATCAAATGTTTTTTAACGAATCTCAAGACTTTTCTCAGGACCTATCTGCAAGCGTAATCATAAGAAGAATATCACACCATAAACGGGGAATTTAGATTGACGAAAAATGAAGGGAAAAGTGAAGTCACGGATTCGTATTAATGAATCAACCCTTGATGGTGAATAGTTGATATCATGTACCTACTAAGAGGCGACGTAAAGTAATGGATGGGAAAATGAAATACTTATTTATTCATTGTCACATTGGTACTAACAACTGTGACTTTAATATTTCCCCACCTTTTTAAAGTACACAAACAACCATGTCCTAGGTGTTGCTTCACCTCTGTGCATCGCATTTGGTGTTAGATGGAGATACCACTAAAACTAAAAGCTATCGTCAGTCATCATAGTAGGTCTACAAAAGGAAAAAAAAGTGAAAAATATATGAATTATTACAAAAGGAAAAAAGGTGAAAAATATATGAATTTTGGCCTCCCTCGTGTCTAAAAAGGACGATGATAGTCCATTAGAGGCTCAGACATTTCACTGCTCAGACAAAGTCTATAGGCCACAGCTATCTTCCCCTTCAAATGTTCAAAACAACCATTTTTCAAACTTGTTTAAGGACTCGAAAGTGTCTGCTTATCCTGATGTCTATGTTGCACATGCAACACCAATGACCATAATGTATAGTCTCCTAATGAGCCAGAAAAATCTTCCCATGAGTTGTCACTCATTTGCAGGATGTCACCTTATAAAGGGGTTCCGATCTTTCAAATGCTTTGCCAAGGGCATCTCTTCTGAGCACTGAAAGAAGGAGGTTATATCAAAACTGTCATTTCTCCACTTCTTCCAAAAGAAACCATCAGAACCCCAACCCATAAACACCATAAAACAAACCAAACAACTAAGTAAATGCCCTATCAAAAAAGGCCTTCGAAGCTCAATATTCAATAATACTCTTCCTGTGTTACTCCCTATACTTACCCATCGAAGCCTCCTAACCTATCCAGGCAAAAACATGGCATGACATACTTCATCGAGCGTGACTCCACTGCACAACTTATGCCTCCAAAATCTAACCCTAGCCCCCCTTCTGACCCAATAATTATAGTAGTTGGGAAAATTGTCCCATCTTAATATTTATAACTCTCAATAGATAAGTTAAGCTGTTAAGGTAAAAGTCAAGGATATCATGCAAATGGTGTTACAATAATGTTTGAAGTGGTAAAAATCTCTCTTGTTTCTTGTCATAAAGAATTGGACTGAAAAATAGAGGCTAATGATTCGTAGAGTTGCGCAAAGTTGTTACAATGGTCCATTAGAGTTGAACCAAGAAAAATGCCATAAAGAATTGGAAAAAGAGAACCAACTAGTCGATTTAGCTGGATATAGCACATCCATGCCATTAGTTATCCTATCAGTCAACAAAATAAATGAAAAGCAACTTCTCCTTATTCTTCCCCAAAGTAGAAGGCAATGAAGAGAACTTGAATGATAAGCAGAGAATTCTTCTTCTGTTATGCTGCTTCTTGCACTTGAGGATTTAATGCCTCAAGAAAGTCATCCAACAATGCTTGTGTATCATGATTAAGAAGTGACACTCACAGAAAATGACAGCTAGAAAGTCAGCCAGTTGCAAAAACTTTAGCTATCTTATTTCATAGAATCTGTAAAGAAACTGCAATTTAGCTTCCAATTTTGTCTCTCTTCATATCAAAGCTATTCCAAATGCATACTTCAAATGATTCCTAACTAATATTCCCATTGTGGAAACTCTATATCCATCTCAAAACCAATTGGCAATGAGTGGAGAGGTCCCAGCATATATTAAGTGATCACCCATTCCTCTCCTAAGCAATGTGGGACAATATTTCTTAACATCCCCCCTCACGTGCAGCCGCATTTGAGGTCTGTCACGTGTGGCCACTTTTTGGGTCCTATCATCGTGCAGCCTTTTTGCTGGTCTGTCGTGGGGTGTGGATTGTGAATTTTTTTTTCTTTTAATGTGGAGTGGAATGGGCCCTGCTCTGATACCATGTGGAAACTCTATATCCATCTCAAAACCAATTGGCAATGAGTGGAGAGGTCCCAGCATATATTAAGTGATCACCCATTCCTCTCCAAAGCAATGTGCGACAATATTTCTTAACACCCATGCCTTTGGGCATTCAGGGTTCTTAATCCCAAACCAAACCAAACCAAACCGAGCCTTATGTCCCAAATCAATATTCAGGGTTCTTAATCCAGATTAAATATGAAATTAAGAACCCTGAATACGTGCATATGAAAAATCATGCGAGACAACGATAATCAAACTACCTCATCAAAGAAAACTATAAACGAGCAAACTGCATACCTTAATTAGCCCCCCATTGCTCGACCAAGCGAACTTCGAATGAGCCTCTAAGTTGACGTCGACGTCGTTTCGATTGACAGGAGCCTCTAAGTCGCCGGAGATGATTCTGATCGGACGGGAACGAACAGGGTAAATGGGAGAGGGAGAGAGTTTCACAGTCGACGACGTCGTTCTAAGGGAAACGCGAGATATGTATGTGAAACCGGTTTATGGTTTTGATTCAGTATAGCGCAGCCTATTTTAAGAAACATAAATTCATTCCGATCAAGTACCAATCGGTGTTTAATTAATATGAAATTTTAACATGGCATGTATTTTTTTGCGTTCTACAATATGAATATCTTAGATTATTATAATATCACCGATATAGATAGAAAATGTACTTAAAGTTCACCAAATATTGTTGATATGGTAAGGGATATGTTTCAATATATCCAAGTCCATTTTAAGAAATAGAAATTCATTTAGATTAACTACTAAAATGTAATTTATTTACCAAATATTCTTACATCAAAAATGTTATAATAATTTCTACAAGAAGAATGTCTCGGATTGTTAAATAATGATCGATATGGGTAGGAATCGTTCTTGTAAATGTTATCTTGAAATGAAGTCATTTTAAAGACATGACACAGGTTGAACATGTTTCATGACGTGGAATTTCTTTTTGCTTTACACGGGAAAAATCCCTCCTTAAAATCGTTCTTGTAAATGTTAGCTTGAAACGATGTCGTTTTAAAGACATGACATAGGTTGAACCTGTGTCATGACGTGGAATTTCTTTTTTCTTTTTACGGGAAAAATCCCTGCTTAAAATCGTTCTTGTAAATGTTATCTTGAAACCATGTCGTTTTCAAGACATAACACAGGTTCAACCTGTGTCATGACGTGGAATTTCTTTTTTCTTATTTCTTTTTCCGGGATAAAGCCCTCCTTAAAATCCTTTTTCCTTTCGTCTTCTTTCTCGCCAAAAGGGTGAATGGAAATTGAGAGAGCCAGAGAGGAAGGGAGGGAGAGGAGATGAGGCGGCGGCAGACGGCGGAGGATGATGGTGGTTTGACTCCATTCTCTCTACTCAACGTGTGTGCTTCTCAGTCAACCTTGTTACAGGGGAGAAGCCGGCAGATGTTTACTTGGGAATTGCTACCAGGTTAACTATTTTGTTTGAAAAATGTATGTTCTTGTTTAGTAGTTATCTTCATCGATTGGCCCCTTTAATATTTTGAGGGACGGGAAGTTCGCAACTATTATGTGTTGTAAATAGTAGAAGAATTTCAGACATGACTCCAGACGCTAAAATGATTCTCCAAGTATGTTCTTTTTCGTTGGACATGACTCCCGACGCTCTTTTGTTTAGGACTTCATTCCTGTACATATAAGAAAGTTACTTCATCACATCCAAACTGGTTATTACGACCGATTCTTGACTGAATTGGTTTCTTCTTATATTTCTTCGAGAGTCGAGAGAACAGTGAGGCTATGGTTTCCATTGACATGCCTACAGGACCATCAGAATTTTTTGTCATTGCAGACAAACCGGCCAGTCCTGTTCATATAGCATAAGACTTGCTTTCACAGGTGTTTACTGGTGTCTGAAAGTCTTGCTTTATTTCGAGAAAACTAAATTAATAGGTGAATCAGGTTTCCTGAATCTTGTGCATTTGGAATATTAGCCGGTCAACCCTACTTGATAATTCTTAGTCCTGGCCTCCTAGGTTTGCAAATTGAGAACAGATTGAAATGTGGGAGTTTGTCTGACTGGGATTCCTCAAGAGCCCTAAAGTTTATGGACGATAATGAAGCATTCTTCCTAGGTAACCTCGTGCTCCTCTCTCCTAGATTAACTCCAATGGAAGTGCATTGTGGGCGTTTGTCTTCAATATCCGCATTGTTAAGATCCATAATCTGTCTAATTTGCTATGGAAGAAGTTGAATTAGTCTGTGTTTCATGAGCATACTGAAGGTGCCTTGTGTCAAAAAGTAAACCTTTGTGAGAATGCCTGGGAAATTTTGGCCTGTGATACTTCGAGTCAGAGTATATGCAAGTTGGCATGGGATATCTTAATTATAAGATATTAATGGAGTTGTAAGGAGTGTATGTTTATTGTAAGTTCTTTATGGTTCTGTTGGATATGAAGAGTTGAGTGCTTGGCAGCTTGAGCAATCTTGTAGAAAGGAAAAAGATTTCTAGGATAGGATTGAACTTTGACATTCATGCAAGATGAGCACAGCTGCAGGCTTGCAGCCCAAGTGAAGTTTGAACTGCGATTGCTTTTATTGTTTTCAGTTTATATGAAATTGAAATAAGCGTCGAGCAGCTTTTCTCCTCGCCAAGTTGTTCAGAAAGACTAAGAAATGATAACAAACTGGTAGTAAACCGAGGGAGATTATATATCAATCATGATCTGCATTCTTGGATATTTGGAGTCTGTGATGCTGTTTTTTAAATATTAAACTTGTCTGTCTTCGTAGCAAGTTTCAGTGAGTTTATTTTCCTCCATAGGGGAATTGGCAATGCCACTGGAACGGGGGGAAAATCAAATAGGTACATCATCTGACTAGATTAAGGTTGTGGAGGGATAGAAATTTACCTTCAGTTTGATCTAAGTGGTCTAATGTTCTAAATTTTGATTACTTTGGTTTCACGCTCCTAATGTCAATGCCAATGGATTCATAACAACATGCTCTCTCACATGCATCATACCCACTGATTCACTGAATAGCTCACCATTCCTCTTCGGAGATGTAAAAAGTGTTATGCAGTTAAGTCGTGAACTTGGTTTATAGTAGATAAGAAGGGTATGCAAGACAATATTTGGTGCACAAGAATATTAGATTTTTATTTGGTTATCTTTTTTATTGCTTTATTTGTTTTCTAGAACTGAAGCGTATCTATAGTTGAACAAAACGTAGAAGAACTTCATTTTTTATCTGTTAAAAGTGCATCGAATTCTGTTTTTAGTTCCACCACCATAACTTCACTTGGTGAACTGAACCCTTTCAGTAGAAGATCACCATAGATTCTACCTATACTACAGCATGTAATATCATTTCGAGTCTTAGGGTGTTAAATAATATGCCTCTCTGGTCATAGAAGTTATGAATATCATTAAAACTCAAGTAGGCACAAGATCTCCTTCAAGCAAAAACAACGTTTGAATTGAATCATGTACCGTTGTTTCTAGAAAGAAACCAACATAACCTATTCAGAGTACTTACAAGCCAGACACAAAACTGAGTTTTAGCACATGTAAAATGTAGGAGAGGGATAATTCTTCTATTTGTCATATATATGTCCTTGCTTACTCATAACTGCTTTGAATTTTCCAAGCTCCATTGAGTGTGAAGCTTGGAGATGTTGTTGGTGTTAGTGGGTATCCAGGTTTGGAATATCTCAGGCTCTTATAAATAATTGATAACTCTCTATATTCACCAACACTTTATTGCCTCTGATCTAGAAGAAAGAAAAATGGGTCATCATCCTTGTGTCTCCTTTAGACACATTTCTTGGGGTAAGAAATGTGGACTCTTTGCATGCTTAAGGTTGTGTTTGGATATTTCTCAGAATGGATGGATTTGCCAAGGAAAAGAAAAGCGAAGGGAAGGGAAGACAAACAAATTTCACTTCAAGAATCTATTCGCTTATCCCTCATAAATACAAAATGCACACAAAGCCCAAGGGAACTCCAGATAAAGAAAAAAAGGTAGCTTTCAACCACAAGTACGTAGCACTTACAACTACTTGCAAATAATTCAAATAAGTTCCGAACTTGGTTTATAGATGAGAAGGGCATACAGCGCTTATTTGGTGCACGAGATTACAAGTAGATTGGATTTGGTGATCTTTTTAAGGATAAAGCACATTTTCATCTTATTCCATTAACATATGCTTCCATTTGGAGAGTCAATTTCTAAAGATCAAATCTGTTAAGATTGCAGTAAATTGGTTATATTGTGTGCCCTGAGCTCCTGCAGATTCAGTTCATATTGTGGGAGGGAAATCCTAAAATCAGTTCAATTTTGCATGGCAGTCTGCAACGCATGCATTGCAACTTTAGTTTTAGAAACAAAGTAACTTTCTAGATGTTAAGTGTGTCTGTAGTTCGACGGAGCATGTGCAAGCATGCGATAGCGAGAGAAAGAGAGTTTCTTTTCCCATTATCTTAACATGGTTGTACCATTGTGTTGTGCTTTATTACTCGTATTACAATGCAGCTTGTAGTTAATGCTTTTACTGAGAACAGGCTAAAGCTTTCGCTAATGGATACGTTTTGCCATTCTGTTTTTGTGCAGGCATTGCAACTGATGGAGTACATGTTCGTGCTTGTTTCTTCCATAATGGAGCTTCAGGTTATAGTATTTGGTGGAGATAATATAGTAAAAAATACACAAACAAATTATGCTCCAGTGTTCTCACTTATGAATACACAGGTCTTGGTCTTGGAACAAGAGGCTCATCCATCTTCATTTTCAACCCAGCTATACCTGAGGCAAAAAGAGATGCAAGAGAAGGTAATGCAGCTGTATATAAAGCAAGAACTATAACAAGTACTTGCGAATTGCTCATTGTATTTTCCAAAGCTTCATGCTCTTTGTGAATGCTAATAGGATTGCTCATTGTAATTAGATGATTCATTTTGGGTTTAAGTAGCTTAAATATAAGTTTGTGTGATTTTTTCTTTTTTCCCATTGTCATGCCTTTCTTTCACAGCCAACTGGTGAAGGTGGTGCTACTCGTGCTCCCATAAGCATTGATTTATCAAGGGATAGTACTTCAAGCAGTAAATCAATTATTTTGCAGATCGATAGCAAGAACCAACAGGTTTCTGCAAGTAAAGCCTCTAACTAGACTGCAATCCATATGTTTGCAATAAACGTTATGGTTCCATAGATATATGTGTTTGCAAGTGCATACATGCATAGATGGATGATGAATTGTCTCTTATTGGAACTCTGTGATGTTGTTTTTGATGACTCTGATTCTCATAGTTCCTCTGTTTCTGGCCAACCACAGGTGCTCTTCGGCATTCTTTACAGGATAGACCATGCAAAAGTTCAGGAAAGATACGTGATGAAGAATTGGATTGTTTTATGTGGGGACGGGGGGGTAAGACTAGACTCCTTATTTACTCCTTGATTTATCGATTGTTTTGTTTGTTCTTGTTCTGCGGCTTTACCATTGAAATTAATTGATTTGCCGAGAGTGGATAAAGGATTTGATGACTCATTGGTGAGTGTCTGCTTATCTGGTTCTCGAGTTCAAATTGGTTTTTTTTGTTAGAAGGGTTGACTATATTTTCTCTTTTGCTTATTCTTTAGCTTCTAGTATTATCAGTAAAATAGATCAAGCTGCTTCAGAGCCAAAAACCCTTGCAGCTGTTCAAGTTCTTCTACTGGGTCAGGGACCACGAAGTACATCTGATATCCCCTTTGATTGGTCAAAACTGTTTCTATAGCTTCAGCACAGTCCGGAAATGTTGGGTCTGAAAACTCTCTAGAGACAGCTTGGCAGGCTGAGAGTGAAAGTCCGAAATCTATATTAACAGGAGCCCCTCACAGCATGCTTGGCAAATTAGCTTTGGTAGAGGCCCTTGCTAACCAAATTCGCAGCCGTATGAAATTCAGGCTTCCGAATCTCCTCTCGGGGTACTTATTCCAGCTACTGCTCGACTATGCGTTGTCAATTATGGCCATTAATTTGGTTGAAATTTGTTGGGTCTATTTTTGTGGGGTTTTCCTTGCAGTAAGTTGGTGGTGTGTATTTATTTTTCTGATTGCCTCTCTTGGTACTATGTGTATACGTTCCCTTTGAATTGAAATAAAAACCTTCACTTGCTTTGGATGTGAAAGTGAGAGCATGTGAGGTGAAAGGAAAACCATTGTGAATGCTAATAACCAAAGAGCACTGGTCTTTCGCGCGTGGCCTAAAACTAGTTTATTAATATGTTCATTACACTCAAACCTAAAATGGAAGGAAAGTTGAGTTTCAGAAAGAAACAAATGAGTTAATCAAATGGAGAGAGAGGTATAATCAAATGGAGAGAGAGGTAGAACTGTAAATCACATGGGCATGGCTCAAGAGATCGGAATCCAAATTTCTCTTACAATCAAAATCTTGTGAATTTCTTTGAAAGAGTTTTAAGGTTTGAATTTTTAAAAAATAGATTACTGATATTCCAATTCAAGTATCCTAAGGTTGCTCTCTCATGAATTGAGAAAACTGTCATCTAATTCACAGTTCTTTTGATACTTTTTATAAAACTCCTTTTCAGCTTCAAATATTTAGCATTTAGTTTTCAGTACATAATCTTTCAGCTTTCAGCTTTATTTTCAGTTTTATCAAACAACTTTGAAATCTAGCTATGCACCATATATCATCTTTCATGGTACTTTAGCAGACTCCATAATGAATGCGACAATTATTGTTGTGGTACATGCATGTGTATATTTGGTGTCCATGGCTCTAAGCAAGCAATGGAAGAGCTTCAAAAGGACAGCTTCAACACCAAAACAACATGATATTATTCCTTCTGTTCTAAATGATGATTTTTGGAGAAAAGCATAGAGACATAATTCACAAAGCCTATTTATAAAATGCTTAGGTTTTCGGACAAAGACCAGCTTATCATAGGGGAGATAAATGAGCAAATGGACCATGTTAGCGAGTATCAAAGACACTATTTCAACTGATCTTGTTTCGTGTGCTATTTAGTTCAAAAACTTGTCATGGCAAGATGGGATAAAATGAACATCCCATTGCATTGCTTAGCTTATGTTCTTGTCCATAAAGTATTACACAAATTCTTGGCTTTCAAATCCCGCGTCTGCTGGTGTGACGAGGAAAACACATGTTGATTTTGAGGTTCAAAAGGGGTATCTTGAGGTATCTTGAGGCTATCGAGAAGATGGTGAGGCTGCTATGATAAGGCTTCAAATAAGTGATTTTGTGAGCAATAAAGGTGTTTTTTCCCAACCTCAAGCCGTTATTGATAGAGCAACCATGACTGCATTGTCATGGTAGTATCTATATGGTGAAGTTGCACCGGAATTGTTTTCTTTGGTTTTAAAAGTTGTCTCAATGTGTGAATACCTCGTGCTGCGAGATGTTGGAGTATTTACTCCTATATTCACACTGTGAAGAGGAACAAGTTGACTGTTGATCGAGCGGTGAAGCTGGTATTCGTACATTACAATCAAAGGTTGCTATCAAGGTACAGAGATGATTATGAGAAATTCAAGAATTGGGATGTAAATCCCGAAGAACCGGACATTGAAGAGGATGCCGCGACAATGGAGGAATGTGAGAGGGTTTCCCTTTGGAAATTGCTATTATCGGAGCAGATTTTACTTTCAGTAAATGCGAACTTTGAGAACTAGAAACAATAGATAAATTTCACCCGCCACTATAATGCAGTGCTCAATTAAATGGGGATAGTAATGTCGGCTTTTGGCAACGTCCCCGACTGCTGGAAATTCAACTGAGATAGTCCGTTTCATCTATCAGATAGTCATGGAGTGTTTGGGATTGTTAGTCAGGAAATCAGGGTCCCTGTTATGTCCCATAGCGCTGGATGGTAGTGTTTAGGTGTCCATAGTGTTTTCAACGGTCCAAATTTTAAGAAATTCTTCCAAAGCTCTTCCTAAAATCCGGACCATTGAGCACTAAACCATGTAGCGCAGAGAGGGCAAGGACCCGGTCGTTATTCGGAACCACGAGGTTGAGGTGTTGGAAGTTAATTATGTAAGGATGAGGGTGTCCTCAGCTATGACTGGTTTGAAGCACCAAAAAAGAATTGTTAGAGTTGATTACCAACAATTTTTAGTCAATAACTGAACAATTGCAATCGTAATCATATTGTTTTCATAATCAAGACCAAAACCGTTCGAAAGCCCAAAAAAAAATTCCGGCACCAGAAAACAAAAAAAGTGTAGAGTTCGATTCATTTACTAAAACGAGCCTCTTCAAACAAGTCCAATCTATACAAATATTCAAACAAGTTTTTAGAGTGTTGAACCCAGCTTGTTTATTAGTACTCGCTAAAACTTGAGCTCAAACTCGATTCGGTTACTAAATGAGTCGAGCCAAACCTCAACTGCACGCGAGCAACTCTTCATTTGAAAACACGTCTATAAGTGGACAAGGAGATGAAATCAGATGCGTCAATGACTGACATCATATAAAAAGTTGATAGGCAACAAAATGACACACATTCATTAGGGTTCTTTAATGTCGTTTTTTAATGAACTTTTTCAATTTTGATCTATATTTTTATATTTTTTCTTGATGTTTTTTGCTAATCTGAAAAATATGATGTAAAAATTTGATCAAAATTTTTATGGAAAAAAAAAAAAAAACAACAAAAGTGTTGGCCCAAAGGGCCCTTAGGCTTTTGCCGTTCTTGATTTGGTAAGACGTCTACAATTGGACCAGGAGATGAAATTAGATGCATCAATTAAGGACGAAATATAAAAAAGTTGATAGTTTGGGGTTTAAAATGAAAAAAAAAAAGGAAATAGTTTAAGTCATCAAAGTCGAATTAACCATTTGTTCTATATCCTTATCTTGGCAAAAGAATTAATACTGCCTTATTGGCTTATTGAAGTTTAATAATTCAATTAGTTTGAATTTATTGGCTGAAAATGGTTGAATTAATACTGCCTTATTGGCTAATTATCTGGCCTGAGTTCTCAATCAGTTACAATTGCTGTGGGCTTAGTCTATTACACTGTCAGTAGGTCTGTCTAATTTATTTGGGCTAGGCCTAATATTTTAGGGGGTTCCCCGAAAGAACTAGGCCCAATTCATTGCCCAATCTGCTCCTAGGCTATAGGAGGAGACTGAAGTCACCCAACCATGGTTCTATTTTAGTAGTATTTTTCATGGGCTGAAAAGGAAAGAGAACTAAAGAGTTGTTTAAAGTAGTGGAGAAAATTTACAAAAACACAAAAAAAAAAGGTCATGGAGAAACCTTTGGTACAGCTACGTGTATAAAAAATTATAATAGACATGTTAGATATTTTTCTGGTGTATATATTATGCTATTTTTCGCCTATTCCTTCTTTTCTTTTGTTTTTTTTTTTTTTTTTTTTTTTTTTTTTTTGGGGGGGTGTTAGCGGGTATACCTTGTACTACACCATAAACCCCCGGACCGGCTCATGGCATAAGCCAATGAAGCCATCGCTTCGGGCCCCTCCAAATATGTAAAAAATAGGGCCCCCCAAACATGTAGTCCTTTTTTATATTGTATTGGTTGTTTATTTTTGGATGACTCTATGTTTAAATTTGAGCAATGATAAATATTTTGCAATGGTTTTTTATGAAGATGTGTTGAAACTTTTATTATGCTAAATACATGGAGGGTCTATTCTCATGAGTCCGTTTCGGAGCTCCAAAACTAATGAGCCGGCACTGCATAAAACCCAAAATAATTAGCACATTTTGGGGGTGTACCAGACAGGCTTCGTAAGTCATAACCTCATTTCCCATATAAATTAACAACTGGTGCTCAATCGAAACTTCGGAAACTATTCATGTTCTACGACTTGCCACCAAACCCTTCTAACAGCGTTTTGAAAAATCCTATAGAGATGGTCATATTTAAACCTACCTTGTTCTATTTAATTTAATTTCTCTATTTGTCAACTCGACCTTTTTTTTCTTTTTTTGATGCATAGCGGGGGAGTAGTGAATTAGTACGATATTACATCTCGTGACAATAAGACTTGAACCTAAACATCACACCAGATAATTATATATTGGGCACCTAATCCAATTTAAATACTAAATCACATTGATCTCGTACAAATTACAAAACTACATATTGAAGGGTCAAACAATATCGGTTTTCAAATGTGTCACTGATGCACTGCCACATAATTTTGCAATTGATTAAATGAATATTATCATAATATTTGTGAGAAAATATTTTTCCTTTCAAAATTATCCTTGGGACATATGAGAGTGACTTTTAAGTTACTAGTCACGACTGGCTAGTTGAACCAGATATTGTTGTTGTTTTTCATTATCGTTGTTGTTGTTGTTTTCATTTTATTTCTGTTTTTGATTTTCCGATGTACCAAAAAAAAAAAAAATTGAACCAGATACGAATACAGAATATTCAACCACCAAAATGCATGCAGTGACCACCATTTTGGGATCGACTTAAGAGTCCAAATATTTGGTGGCCAGCTTTGGTCAATTTATGTAGGAAAATCCACTCATTGTTCTAGAAGACTAGTGCGAGTCAATGCCTTTCTCATTTATCTACCATACCTTATTACCTTCGTAATCGCTCATGCAAGTACGTGGATTACTAACCCAAATGGCTTGTCGAAGTAGGTAATCGACTTGTCACGGTTGAGCTTACCACTCTAAATTCGTTGATTCTACTCGGTGGCAAATTTGTGTTGGAAATTTCACGAAATTTCGGATGAATGAAACTGGTGCGTTTCGGAGGGCCTGACGAGGCAACCAAACGGTCCACTCCGGGTTCGATAAATCTAGACAAAATGAATATTTCCAGCAGTTTTTCTGTGTTGATTACCCCTCATGAATAGAGGTTAATGGCTGAATTCAAATTCGTATTCATGTTGGGGGGTTACACGAATTCATTTCAGCATTATTATGGGTGAATCAATTGGAGAATTCAATTGCAGAATTTGAATTTCGTATTGATGATAGAGGCTCCTCCTACAGCTATATATTGGAGCCTCTACCATTGGTTTTCGACACCAGCAAACAGCAATTCACTGCTACAAATTCCATACTGTCAGTCACGGTTTTTGTCTTTGAGAGAGAGAGAGAGAGGCAGGCGTAAGTTCGTTCGCCAAGGCATACATCGGAGGTGTTCCGGTGTACGTGGTTCTTGCCGTTTTATCCTGGGACGAGATCACCGATTAACCTACAACACCCACCGGTAGGCGGCGCAATTTCGTTAAGGAGACTGTGTTATCACAGGACTCGGCTCTGTTTTTCAATCCACTGTTTGTATATCGTTTATTTCCTGTTTCTGTTATTTCATTTACATTTCCGTTCGTGTAATTGTTATTTATTATTATCAATGAAATTGTTCTCTGGAATTCCTGGATTGCCACTGTTATTTTCTCCAACAATTTGTTCTTGGAGTCACCTCAACTCATACAAATCCTTGAAAAGGGATATGGCCGGGAGGAGCTTAAAATATTAATCCAGTTCATCAAGTGTAATGATTCGCACCAACTGACCTGTTAACCCTCAACCTAACCACGTGGCTCAAAAGATAACATCAAGTTATACAGTAACTCGCACGTGCCTTTATATGTTGTACTAACTTCCCATGCCCACCGATATGGGACTTTGTCTCTCACATTGGGACACTCTCCTTTATCCAAAAAAAAAAAAAAGGTATGTGTACTCAAAATCAGATATTTGACATTTTTTCCATAATTTTCTTCATCTTTCCCTCTTAGGTACGTAGCTTCCAAAAGTGAAGTATATAAAATGTATTCTATGGGTAGGTTCCACTTCTAGTCAGTGATCCCTCTCATTCTCTCATTTCCCGATTGAATTTTGATGATCTGAGTCATTCAATGTGTTTAAAACATATTTTTAAGGGCTCCCGCGAGGAATCATAAAAAAAAATTACTGGGAAATGCTTCATCCGAGCAGTTTTTCATACAAACCGTAGGATATATATTTTATGAAAAACTGCTCGGATGAAGCCCTTTCCGGTCATTTTATGAAAAACTGCTCGGATGAAACACTTCCTGGTAATTTTTTTTTATGATTCATCGCGGGTACCGTTAAAAACACATTCTAAACACATTGGATGGTTCGGATCATCAAAATTCAATCGGAAAATATGAGGTCCTGCCTTTAACAAAAGTTAGGGATCTCTGACTAGAAGTTTTTCATTTATGGGTATCCAGAAAAGAAGGAACATTACTCAGAAATTTAAAAATAAAAAAAGGAACACGGGCATTGTTCAAACTTCAAATCAATTATTAATGGCCATTATCACAGGCATGGGTGATGGGTATGACACATTAAATATTGTTGAGTGTGTTTACAGCATGTAGTGGAAGGCTAGAACAAAACATATTGGAGTGACTATCATTACATAAATATTTACATAGTAGTAATAATAATTAATGTTAATAAAGGCAGACCGTAACCAATGCATGTTAGATTCTTAAAGGCAGACCGTAACCAGTGGCGTAGTAAAAAAATTGTATCAGTGAGGGCATAGTTCAAAATCGCCGGTATTTTTATTGTGTAGAAAAAAATTTATGTTCTTTAAGAATCTAACATGCATTAATTGATTTTCAAACTTTTATTCAAGATAAATTCCTATTTAAATGGTGCTTAACCATCACATTATCTTCCACACAAATGAGAGGAGTTACTGACATATTTAAGAAGAAAACGAGTAATAAGAGAAAATGTGAAAGAGTCTCGCTTGACTTATATTTTATGGTAATATAGTAATCATAATTCCGTAAAAACGTACTTGTTTCGAGGCAAAAATTCATTAAATTAAGGCTTGCTTGTGAGTAATTAATTATTCGATGGTCTTGACTCTCTTGAGGTATCACCACGTGGTGCCCTAACACACTTCTCCATCACTTTTTTTTTTATCGGCTTCATTATCATATGTTTAGGTGAAATTTAGGTTGAGTCCCACATAATTATGTGCAAGAGAATGACGTTATAACACCACCATGTGGTCGCGCCTCAAGAGCACTCAATAATTTTTTCTATAAATTGGTGATAGACTAATGAAACTTCCAATGTAACATGTGGAACCTGTAGCAAAGAAACTTAATCAACCATCAATCCATCATTCATTTTGGAATTAACTCAAATCGTTCACTTCAGTCATTCAATATTTTTTCGTCTTATTTAATCTCTGTTTTTTTACTCTTATTTAAATATGCTTTTTTATACATAAGTATCATATCTCTCTCTCTCTCAGCACTGTCATTTCATCAATAAATAAGGAGATCGACCTGCACATTTAACATATACACACACTGGAATAGCATGTAATCACTCGTTGTCGTTGCCAAGGGACAGGTGGTGGTGGCCGTCACCATAGTATTTTTAAAAAATACAATTATTATATAGAAAATAAATTTTTATCCCCCGAAATATATAGACTCGCCACCACTAGGTTTTTTTAATCTTTCATCTTCATAATGCAGTTTTGTCTTTTTATTTTTTAAATATATATTTTCGCCATCACAAAGGTAAAATTCTGGCTCCGTCCCTGGTCATTGCACGGTCTTCAATTCACTTTCCATTTAATTTGTTATTAATTTGAAATGTCTCCAAATAATGCATTTTCAATTGAAATAGAGTAGTTCAGTAAAAAAAAATCTATTTAGTGTTAGAATTGAAAGAAAAAGCCCAGCATTTCATTTCTTCATTCATTTTCATATATAGCTGAGTTCTCAACCCCTGGAAATTGGCGCAGTGGTAATCACCGAGAAAGCAGAGACCTCAAGGAATCTTTGGCTTAGAGTTTTATTCTCACCCGCATGCAAATGCAATTAATCTCTGAATTGGACCATTACATACAGAGCTTAATTTATCCCGATTTTAATTGAACCTCCCAACTAGTAGACAGTATAATTAATCTCCCGAGTAAGTCGATTCATTAGGCAAGACACTGGATTGTGAAAAAATACATTAATTTAGTGCCACTATTTAATATAAGTGGCTAATTTCAACAGTAGGGAAATATGCACAATATTAGTAACCACTAACATTTTGAATGCAGTAAATACTTACTCCTTAAAGAATTGATATGAAAAGAAATTCGTGTTTAATTGTAGGTGGAGGCTGCAGGCCAAGCTATAAACATAATATAAAGAATAATGGAAAATCCAAAAATTATCTATGCTATTTCTGAAATATTCCATTCAACATAGTATCTCAATAATAATCATTATGCAAGTGTTATACAAAGAAAATCATCCTATGAAAAAGTGGGGAAAAAAAATCTAAGCCAGGAAATGGAGAAAATATTGGGTGCGTGTAGGGTACCGCTAACGTGGTGCCCAGCGCCACATCCCGCCCATCCAAAACACTTTTAGATGACTAAATGCGCGCAGTGTACTGCCACGTGGTACCCGGCCGGCATCCAAGTTTTTCTCCAAGAAATTTATGACTATCAAGTATCGAATACATGAATTATGCTGATATATGTGTATATATATATATGACTATCTAAGATACGAAAACAGAGGATTCTATCATGGATTCTGCTTCTGGGTGTATATATAATCAACATGGGCTGCTAGTGTTCTTCTCATCAAGCAATCTTCTTCTCCAACTCCTTCGCAATTCCCCTCAACTTCGACATCCTTTGAAGAAGAAATAAAAAAATCAATCAAACAATAATTCAAGAAATTATCCATTTATGAAAAACCCATAAGAAATTTGGTATAACCAGCAAGGAACAGGATTTAGTTTAGAAAATTAACATACCCCGTGTTGGGTTTTCATCGGCGTAACATCGCGAAACGGAGGCTCCGGCCGGGCAGTGCACGTTAGCGCGAAGCAGAGGAGGAGGGCGATCATGAAAAAGGTACTGAACCTGGACATCTTTCTCTGCTCTGAGGACAGAAGAAAAGCTGAGATACAATAAGAAGAGAACTGTGGTGAAATGAATTTATAGAGCCAACTAGTGAGGGATGGGCATATTGGGAATTGTAACTCGTAAGGTAGTTTTGTCATTTTTGGGAATGCATACAACCTTCAGCAATAGTCCAACGCAAAAACAGTATTTTTCACTTTCGGCAGTGGCAATTTCGGCTATTGACACAGAGACACTGTAATTGGGGTTGAGAGTTTTAGTATAAATACGGGAAGAGTCGAGAGAAAACTGTTCACCGAGAGAAGAGAGAATACTTGTACTCCATGGATTCTTCGATTATAGTGGACTAATGTAGCTCACACGAGTTTTCCTTACGTTGAGGTTTTTAATGTACATATCTATATTCTTAATTTCGTTTCTGTGTGATTTCTATGACTATAATTTCCAAGATTCATAAGGACGTTGTGGCTTCCACGTGGAGTTTGAATCCTAACCGTCACGTCACAAATAAAAAAGGTAGGAAGCATTGGACGGCTCTAGTCTGTGTTTACTCTTCTTGGGGGCCATAGTTGAAAATTAGGGGAAAAAACTTCTAGAAGTGACAAAACGTACAGAAAGAGATCTACAAAGAAAGGCAAGTTCATTCATAAACGAGTAAACAACGGTGTTATAAAAATAAGTGAGCTATACAAAACATAAAATCTACTTAATACACACCAACCAGTGTGCAGAGTCAGAATTCTGGAATAGTAGAGTTGAAACTTAAAACTCATCTAGAAAATGTGAAAATTTGGTTTTTTAGTTAGGTCAAAAATGGTGATTTTTGGGACATTCATGGGTTTTAGTGGGGTCAAATATACATCTATACGACTGCTATGGCGTAATTGCAAGTTCAGCGGGATAAAGTGACCCAACTTGTACCTAGTGGGGCTCTTGTCACCAACTGTGCAAAAAGACTGATAAACTTTTTCGAAATTGCTCGAATGGAGCGCTTTCAGAATCGGAAAATTAATTACAAAACACAACTCACTACAATTTCTCAGTCCCGAAACTTCTCTATGTTAGGCAGAAAAAGAATAGAGTAGTACCACAATAACTTTTTTTTTTTTTCGGTGAAGAGTACTGACGCACACTTTTCTCTTTTCAAAAGGGAATTGTTTTATGAACAAACTTGAGTTTGGTACCAAGGAGAGCCAAGACTTCTATTTACAATTACTCCTAATTGACAAACGTTCTTTAATTCAATGGTATAATGCACCACATCTAGTGTGGTTAGTTCGTTACTCTCTCTTTCAAGAAACAGGTCTTCTCCCGTTTTAAAAACTAACTACTAACATCCCGTCGTCTGAACCAAAGAAAGTATCATGCACAAGGTCATCCTTCTTTTCTACCAAATTAAATAACTTAAACCAATTAATCACGTGTTAAATATATGATCATTAGAAGACAAATTGCCATTTTAGTGGTTCTAGATTATGGTTTAAGTCTATGTTTTGGATTGGTCAAACTCATTTCTGAGATGTTTCCGGTGATTAAACAACTGCGCTGTTCATCTGATGGTCATAGATTCTCATGCACGGTTTCGGCTCTTCATTTAGGACATGTTTGGTTCACATTGCTATTTGCTTACGTCTTAGAAATAAAGAGTAAGCAAAATCATTTGGAATCCACTTTGCTTTTTTGTAAGAGAGAATATTGAAATTATGTTGAATAAGCGAACAAGAAAACCCATCAAATTAACAACCTTATTTACCGCCTAGTATTATTTTTGCACAAGCAAAAAAGCAAGAGGAAAAACAAGCGAATCAAATCTTTTGTATATAATTTTGTGGCTATAAATGTATGTACGTACATATAAACAAAACGAATTTAGGGCCACAAGCATGACAATGGGATAGGCCCAGGGTCATGAAAACTGGTTGGGGCTGTGTTTAATGGTAACATCATCTATCTCTTTCTTTGAACGAGGAAAATTATTACTTGCTCTTGGAACATGAGGCGGTGCTCCAAGGACCTTTATCAGCACATCTTCTTGCGGGATCTAGTATTAAATTTATGAATATATCTCACTTGAATGTGTGGCGGTGCAAGCCTTTGGGCATCACATGGGGTGTGGTCTAGGAAACATTGAACAATGGGTACGTGTAGGGTACCACTTAGTGTTACACGCATCACAGCAAGAATGTATTTAAAATCCATACCATTCAAAAATATTTTGAACGACTGAGATGCGTTCTGGATACCGCCACGTGGTACCCGTGGCGGGCGACACCCAAGTTTTTCTCCTTTATTTGCAAGTTGTAGCAACGAAAAGTGTTTGGACAGTTGACCCTTTCTTGGACATTTACTTTTTATGCATGCTGGTGGGGTTAGCTCAAAGTTTCTTTGGTCAGCATTTGTCTTCGCAAGTTGCAAATTTACGGCTACGTGCATATATTCATATTATTGATATGCACGTGTATGTACTTTCTTAGTATAATTTATTTGCAGTTGACCATTTTCTTCAGCCAGACCTTTTCTGATTCTTGGGGTATTTGCGGATTGGTGTCGATATCAATGAAGGACAATATCTTGAAATGAGAATAATGAAATATTGAAATAGTTTCATTATTACTTCAGGTGTCCGGTTCATCTTATGCGAATCTTGACTTATTCCTGGTAACCAATTTTTTGCTACTAGTAGGCTCGATTAAAGTCTAGACAAAGCCCATATTGAAATGAAAAGTCCCACAAGAGTTTATAATACCTAAAAGGTGTCGAAGATCCTGATCACCTGACCAACTCTTTGAGGTTTGAAGTGTACTAGTGTTCATTCTCAAAAAAGAAAATAAGGGAAGAAGAAGTACTGTACTAGTGTTACTAATACTGGTTTCTCTTTTTGTTGAGAATTTCCATTAGGATTTTCGTGCAGAATAATGTAGCCATTAAGTAGACCAATAATAATTAATTACTACAAAGTAAAGATCCCGTATCGTGACCTTTTTTTTTTGGAAAAAAAGATACTATCACATTCTTAGAGTTGGTGGCAGACACGGAATTATCAATTTGACCTGGTTTGCAGGGACCGCCCTTAAGTAATTTTACAAAATTAAAATACAAAAATATACTACAAATAGAAATAAAATTGGAGGGAGTGAAGGAAACACCTCTTGCATCCCTGGGTCCGCCTCTGCTTAGAGCAAGTCTACCCCAATAACCCAATGTGATTTCCTTTGTCATTGCTATAATTTGGCATATATTTTGGAAAAATTCAAGTTCACACATAACCACTTATTAAGGTTAAAATATGGCAATGCCCTTGGGTAAGTGACCGACCACATGAAGAGTCTTCTAAAACCTATGTGAATGCAAATCAAAAGATTACTATTTTGTTCACATATCGCCGTCGCAAATATAAGAAAAGGGTCGCTTTTTTGTTGTTGTTGTTGAACTTGATCATGAGAAGGTTAATACCCCCATAATGTGAGAGATAGACGAGTTCAGTTCGCCAAGGCGATCTTGGTGGTGTTCTGTTAATCGTGGTCTAACCATTTTATTTTGGAAGACAGAGGTCGGTGCAGCCTCCAACACTCTCGGTGAGGTGGCGAATCTGTTTTAAGAAACTGTATCAAACACATTACTCGGTTTGCTTGTTATTATATTTCTATTCTCTGTAATTTGTAATTTTTGGTTCATCGTTTAACAAAATTGTTCGCTGGATATTGCCAGAGTATACTGTATTTTTTCCCACATTATATCTCATCGAGCCTGGGATGGAACTAAAAGGTTGGCTACGGGAGTCCAATGTAAAATATCTAGTAGTACGATGTCTGGGCCCCTCATATATTGTCCTATGAAAACATTACTATCAAAGCAAATGGAAATTACAAACATAATTTTTACACTCATATATACTAAACTTCAAAATTTTCAAAATGTTATTTTGCTACTGTGGTCAAAATCCTAGTTGCAAAGTGCCCAAAGAGTTTTATGTTTTTTTTTGTCTTTTTTTTTGGGTAACCAAGCCCCAATAGATGCAATAAAGGAGATGGAAAATTCGATGCCATTTCTGCAATGTGCAATATAGTACCTTTTTTTTTTTTTTTTTTCATTCGATATATGTAAGTGGGGATTATGCCGAGTGGGGGATTATGCCGAGACTCGAACCCTGATCTCGCTTGTGGAAGAATCAGGAGATAACCGCTAGACTACAAGCCCTTAGTTGCAATATAGTATCTCAATTGTAATCATTATGCAAAAGTTATACACACAAAAATCATCCTCTATATGGGAAAAATGAAAATGAAAGAAAATCAAGAAGAACCATGATACTCGATCAAACAAGGCTCTGAACCTGAAAATCTAAGCCAACAAGCCTATCATTTTTTGAAGAATTAAATACATAAATTGTGCATATATATATAAAATACATACAATAAGAAAAAAGTGGATTATCAAGGCTTCTGCTTCTGGGTGTAGATGTAATCAACATGGGCAGCCAGTGTTCTTCTCATCAAGCACTCTTCTTCCCCAACTCCTTCACAATTCACCTCACCACCGACTTCAGCATCCTTTAACCCATAAAAAAATTTAATTCAATAATCAAATGACCGAATTACCAGAAACCCAGAATTATTTTGACGTAAACAACATTAAACATGATTTATTTTAGGAAAATTGACGTACCCCATGTTGTGTTTTCATCGGAGTAACGTCGGAAAGTGCAGGTCCCTGGCGGGCAGTGCACGTTAGCGCGAAGAAGAGGAGGAGGCCTACCATGCAAAAGGTGCTAACCTTAGACATCTTCTCTGCTCAGAAGAAATGGGTTGCAAAAGCTGGGATAGAATAAGGAGGACTACACGTCGAAGTGATTTTATAGAGCCAATTTTTCAGGGAGGGGCAAATTGGGAATTACAATGTACTTGTCACGTCACAAATAACAAAAAGGACAAAACATGGGGCGGCTCTGGTTTGGATTTTACTCTTCTTGGGGGCTAGAGTTGAAAATTAGGCAAAATCCTTCTAGAACCGTGAATGTACAAATTTTTAAGACTGTTTCATTTTTTATTTTATTTTTTGTAATGAAGTAAATCCCAATGAACCGGACTAGTCTCTCCAGTTTCTCGGTTTCTCCCACAATCATTTTCACGTGTTGCACGTCTTCTTAATGTTTTTGTTTTGGTTGTTTGATCTACTCCATTTTTTTGGGAGTTTTTTCCTGGAAAAGGATTGATGAAAAGTGGGAATTAATCCATTTTGTTTCATCCTAATTTCATTTTGGTGCTAAAATGGTTTCTCGAAAATTCATAAACCAGTAAACAACTTAGAAGTATTTAGAAAAATGGGACCAATAGAATCCACTTAATTCCAAGCACCAAGTCAAGAGTCAAGAGTCAAGAGTTTTGAAATAGTTGAGTCGAAAACTTAAGAACGTCTACAAAATGTGAAATTTCTTTATTTAAGTTGCCTCAAAATTGAGAAGTTTGGGACATTTCATGTGTTTTACCGGGCGTCAAAATGACAAAGTAACCCCACTTGTAACGAAGTGGTTCCGGTCACCAACCGTGCAAGGAGAATACTCCTAATAAACTTCTCCGAAATTGTTTCTCAATCCTGAACTGGAGGGAATTGTATAAACAAACTTGAGTTGGTACCAGTTAATTGATAGAGGTCATCCTTCGTTTCTACCTAATTAAATAAACTTAAACCAAATTATCATGTGTTGTACAAGACAAAAGTAATTTGGTACGTGGTTCTAGATTATTGTTTTTTAAGTCTATGTTTTTTTTATTTGTCAACTCATGATTTGTCAAATAGCCTCCATGAAGCAGGAAGAATGGGGTACCTTTATATTTTCTCGGAAAAATTACCTAAAAAATCCCAAGGTTTCAGCCTTGTAACACGTTAAATCCTGGACTTTCAATTGCAAAATTTAAAACCTTGAACTTCTCTTTTAAATTACACTCAAGTATCTGTTAATGCTCCGTCTACTTTAGACATAAAAAGGCCCACCTTGTTGTACTAATTCATTCAATAAGGGGGGGAATGGGCTTATAGTGGGCCGAAATAATTAGATCCAATACGAGTTCAAAATGTGCCCAATTTGCATGGATGAGCCAAGACAACCCGCATTCCAGAATGTTTGAAGTCGCCGCTTGCCCCGCATCATCCTAGCCTGGTCGGACCTTGTATTCAGACCATGATTGAGAAACAAATGATGGGCAGGAACAGAGGAACAAGAATATTCGTCTCGGCACCAGAGCACCAATCTTCGACAAACACGTGGTTGGGCCGTACCGACCAACTGCAGTGTGGCATTTAGGGACCGTACGGACTGGACACGTGGCATGGGTCTCCTCGTGACGCGTAGGTCGCCCTGCATCGTACCCTCAGGTAAGGATCATCTGAAGTATGATCCGGCCACGTGGCACTTCGATTCGCTATACACTCGTCCCTGAGATTGGCTCGACCAACACACAATGGTTGGGGACCATCGTGCGCGGCGTTTGATCAGGAGGTGGTACTGGTCGAGTGATAACTGTCGGGCAGAGGATGTTGGCCACGATGGTGGCACGCGAGATCCTATCTCTTAAGCCAAAGGCACTCCTATAAATGCGACAGTGACAAATCCTAGCAAGTATGTCATTTCTTCCTCATCAAAGCTCTGTCACTTCTTATTCGGGGACTGACTTAGCCATCGGAGTGTCTTCTGGTCGTCTTTGACCAGCTGAGCACGAACGTGGTTTCTTGTTTTGTAGAGCCAGAGAAAGGAGAGCTAGCCACAGTCAAAGTCTACCGGAAGAGAGTTACGAAGAGGAAAGTTTGGACACCACCCCACAAGGCTCAAGGGGAGAAATGCATTCAGTAAAAGGGATTCCGACCCTACGTCTCGAATGTGATGCACAAGTAAACCACAAGCAAATAATTAAGGGTTCGTTTCGTGTAAAAAACGAGGGCACCAGAGTCTGGAAGAAGTGTTTAGAGTTAGGTCTTCCGGCCACGTCAATGATCCTTGACGGATCTCAACGGATGGTGAGGATTGTCCATATTTGAAAGCGTAGGGTTCTAAATGTGCGGGGCTAGAATGATCCGGAGCACGAAATGGCTCTGCTCCTGGTCTACTAAATAATTATTCTCCATTCACATAAGAGCATCTCCAACCTTGGCTTTAAATACAGAGATGTCAAATTTTTTTAAAAGCTTATGTGGCAATTTGAAGTGTTAGAAGTTGACATCTCTAGAAGGCACAATCCAACCTGCCTTGGGAAGTAAAGTAATAAAAGAAAATTAAGAATTGATAGCACATGTCATATTTGACATAAGAGAGGAGATGTCAAATGACATCTACATCCTATTGGTTGGAGTTAGCTCAAATACCAATTCATCCATGTTTTGCATGGCATGTCAAATTTGACATCCTTGATTGGAGATGTTTTAAGCGGATTGGGCTCTTTTTCAGTTCAAGTGGGAAAATGGAAGGTTTTTTTTTTGTTTTTTTTTTATTTTATGGTTAATGAGTCTTAGAGCCGCGTCATAAAATCTTTATTCTAAGCAATAAACCAAATCATTTCATACCCACTTTGCATACATCCTTATTTGCTTATTTGCAGAATATTGTTGAATAAGGAAAAGGGGAACCTGCAATCAACCTAATAGCAAGGGAATGAATAATAAGCAAATTAGCAAGTCACTAAACAGGCCCTAAAAACGCCTAGCTTATTTCTGGTGTATATTTTATCATTATTCATCAAGTATGCATTGTGGCTATGCTTAATTGCCGTACACATACACAATGAATTTAGGGCCACATGCATCATAATGGGATAAGGTCGTGTTTGATGGTATCATCTCTCTGTCCTTGAATGAGTACTCAAAGCAATAATAGTTTTGAAACCCGATGGATTTCGCCCGGTAGTCAACGCCTGAAATTTAGTGGTTTTTTTTTATAAAAATCATGTGTTTGAAACCTCTCAGGTGCTATTAATTCTTTTGGGATTTAATTACACTTCCCGCAAACGGATAGTGAGTGAGATTTAATATCAACGATTAGTCGAGATATCCGTAAACAAGCAGAATACTTGCTGATAAAAAAAAAAACGCAAGAGTACTGAAAAGTGTTTCTAGACAGTTGACCCTTTCTTGGTCATTTACTTTTTGTGTAGATGTTAGTTTAGGTTTGGTGGTTTGAAACCCATTTGACAATCATAAAGGCAGACGTAGAAGCTTCATTGGTCAGCATTTTACATTGCAAGTTGAAAATTGAGGGCTGCCTATATAGGTTGTGTTTGGTTTGGATTTTGGGTTTTGATTTTTGTAATGATTAGAGGGAGAAATAGGGATAATAATTAAAAAATAGAAATTAATGATTAGAGAGAGAAATGAAAATAATATTTAAAAATAAAAGTAATAATTGGATAATAATTGAGAAAATCAGTTCTTGAGAACAAAAACGAACAAAGTCATGATGTGTATGTCATTTAAAATGTATTTCCGGTTGACTTTTCTTCAGCTAGATCTTTTGTGCTTCTTGGGTAATTGAAAGGAGAATAATGACGCATTGTAGTTGGTTTATTTTAGGACTAGCCGCATACACCCGATTCGGCACCCTACGCGCACTTTTAACTTATTCTTGAGAATCCAATTTCAATGGCCAACAAGGAGAGTCTAATAAAAACTGAGACAAAGTCATGTAGACTGTCTCGACGAGATTTGATACTATCAAATAAGTTTCGAACCTAAAACCTTAGAAGGAACATGCGCTTAAATCCGAGGCGGGCATTTCCTACCAGGCCAACTCCTTATAGTTTAACTTCGAAGCGTATTATCAAGTACTAATAATTTTTTTTGTACCGAATTTCCGTTATGGTTTTGAAACAGAATAATAATGTAGCAATTTTATAGTCCTTGCGACTCTTTTTAGCACGGACATACTACTACACGGTTAAGACGTTATCGCTGTTACCTCTCTCCCGTAGCAATTTTATAGTCCTTGCGACTCTTTTTGCACGGACATACTACCACACGGTTACGATTTTATCTTTGTTACCTATCTCCCTCCTGAAATTCGGGGTTGTTGTGCGCCGTGTTGTGCGGCAAAATTATGTCGTTCTGCTTTTTTTTTTGGTACACCTCTAAAGTTTCCAAGGACCCTGTTTTGAGAGTTAATTTTGGAGTTCAATTTTAGGAGATTTATGCTCTTTGGGTAGGGTATAATGGGTTTAGGCATTTTGGGTTTAGGCGCTCTGTAATGGTTTTCTTCCTCCAAACAAGGCCCTTAGAAGCTTTGGAGGTGTGCCCAAAAATCAAGCAAAATGACATAGTTTTGCCGCACAACACGGCACACAACACCCACCGCATAGCACCCACCCCAAATCCCTCCTCTTCCTGTATAGTTAGCTTTCTTAAAAAAAAAAAAAAAAATTACACAAAATCTTAAGACTTAATAGATCACGATGGTGGTTCTCTGCAGTACCGGCTTTGGGGCAAAGCCCAGAAAGCCTAGGCTTTTGGCCCCCCAAAATGCCCAAAATTAGGAGCCGGCCCCCAAGTATTAGGCTTTTATGTATGTATATATATAGTCCAACTAGGTTTTGTATATGACTAGGTATAAATAAGCACAATACAAAGTTGAAATTGATTAAAACTTACCTCCGGTCAACATTCAACAATGTAGACTTATTAACTACGTTTGCAAAAATGCGAGCAGATCGATTTTCAAATGTTAGATTTTAAAGTGTTCTAAGTATTTGCATTTTTTTTGTGCTACGATATGTTACAATTTTTGTATCAATCAACTTTTTCTAATTGTTATTTATGATGAATATTTGTTGGACAAAATTAGCTTGAAAAATATAGAGACCCATTTTATAACTTTGTTTTCAGCCTCCGAAACCTTAGGACCGGCTCTAGTTCTCTGTTTTGACAAATTAGCCAAATTGATATGCCAAACTAAACAAACACAATAAGTAATGCCCACCTTTGGGTAGGTTACCGACCACAAGAGTCCTCCATCTTATCCATACTGTCCTTTTTTCCGTTTGTTGGACTGTCCTTTGTGCTGCGGGTAGAGATGACAGTACAATATTTTTTTTGAACCAGATGATAGTACAATATTACAATACAAAGGTCAACCATTTCATTTACTTTTTTGGTACACCAAATGGAAGTGCAGCTATGGTATCCCGTTACCTCCGTTAAAGAGTATTGCTCTGTTACACCACACCACTATCTGTAGGGGACCGCACCGCACCTATGTCAGGACTGAAACCAAGTTCCCACCACATGTAGGTGGTGTTAGGAGTATGGTTAGTCCCAATGAGGAGCTATGGAGAGTTAAACCTGAGCCTTTTTCCTACCAAGTTCAAATTTCTAATGACTGAAGCAACCCTTCATAGGTAAAGGTCAACTATTTTATACTTTGCCACCAAAGGCATGACCAGAAAAAAAACAAATATCAAGGCAGTAGCTGATTTTCTTTCTTACCTTTTTCCTGAACTTGTTGATTCAGTTTTATGCCCGATTGAAAATAACAGTTCAAAATAAGAAATGGTTAAACTTGTTTGGGTTTTTGTTGCAGAAAATAGCCAGAATCAAAGATATGCATGAAGGCCTCTAGCCACGCTCGCGCACTCGTTACTGAGATGTTAATAGGTCAGATCTCGACTGATTATTGTATTTTTTTTGTACAGGAGTCTTTCGTTTTTAGTTTATTTTTTTCATGTACGAGGTTATTTCTTGAATTGTTGTACATTGAGCTTCTAAACTTAATTATCGTAACTCCCACATAATTGATGTAGTGTTTCTACGGAGTACTGCTGTAACCCATTACGTGTAATAAAAATAAATACCTATAATGAAGGCCCCAGAAACTAATATTTGACAGAGAGAAAAGTGATTACCTGAAGCTGCCATAAATGGGATGATCAGGTGCTTTTCCAGATTCATAGAAGAGCTATATGAATGATGCAGGGGTCGACCAAGACCTTAATTGTCTGAATGCAATCAGATGTCCTGTCATTAACATTGCACCTATGTAAATATGTCGGAAATCGTTATGCACGACTGCACGCAAGACCCACACTCATCCACGTCCGAAGTATTTTCCGACGAAAAAACAATGCTATAGCCGATATACTCACAAACAAACAACTGTATTAAGCAAGGTATACGTGAACTGACCCGACAATACCGGAGGTAGTTTAAAAAAAAAAAAGCAACGAATTCTATAAATAACTCAAACGTATATTTGCATTCATGTTGGGGTACAGTACCCTTTAAGTCTGAACCACTCATTAACAGGTTTACAAGTTTATTTACACATTTTTGTGTTCATTGAGTACAAGGCAAACCAGGGATATATGTAGCCGAAGGTGGGACCCACTCACATGGCATAATAAAATCTAAAGAGCGTGCAAGAACAAAAATTAATCATTTGATGGCGTATGGAGAGGGACATATTATAATTTAGGGGCATTAACATACAAAAATAGACATACACAGAGAGTGAATTCATTTGAATGCAACCATACATACAAAGTGATCAATTTATCAATCCATCTGGATCTACACCATTTAATTTGATTTCTGATTCCCGTCAGTGTGTTTTCAAGGGCATCCTTTAACACAAAACAAAAGTTTTGGGGGACCACCACATATGCCAATATACATACTTCTTATACTGATGATATGAGAGAGACAGATAAACCCCGAGGGGTAGCTCAAGTGGTAATAGGGATGAGCTGTAAACTTAATTCTGAATTCGAAACTTGGCAACCTCTTGCAAGCTTGCAGCAAGACTGCAAAAGTTTCTCTGGTGAATTCCCCTGTCCTGGCACAGCCGCACAAATGGCCTGCCTTTGACCGGACCGGGAGGGGATTTAGTCAAGGTGCGAACCAACTAACCCGGACACCTGGACCGCCACAACCAACAAGAGAGAGAGACCAAAAAAGAAGGGGTTTTTTGTAGTTTGGTAAGTTTTCGTTGTCTACAATCAATAAGAAGATTGCCTGGACAAAAGTATGCCTTGCAAATATATTATTTTCTGCACCATCCACCATTTCTTATATTCATTCCTAACTTCTGGCTGTCTCCAACCAATTATAAGGTAGCCTTGAATACAAGAAATCTCCCTCCCTCCCTCACAAGGTTTTCAAACTTCCATCAGCTTCTTCAAGCCCAAGTTGACAAACATGCAGTTACTGTACTCTATTCCAAGTCTGCACCTCATCTCCTCTAGTCTCAACTGCTCGAACTAACACCACCATACATTCTCATTCTATAAGCTTCAAAACAGACACGGCGGGATTTGATGGCTTCTTCTCTCTCTCAACAATCAACAATGAAACGGCTCGATCAACTCCTTGAAGAGAAACAAGAGCCTTATTCGTCTATATCGCAACAATTATCAATGAAACGGCTTGCTCAACTACTTGAAGAGAAACAAGAGCCTTTCGCACTGGAAGTTTACCTCTCAGAAAGGCGATACATAAAGAAAAGCTTGAGTTCAGATGGTAACGGTTCGAAACCAGGAAATTCAACAAAGAACGTCAACAGATTGTGTGACCTTAAAGTGAAAGGGGGTACTGGAATTCCAAACGGCTCACTTATTTTGAGATTGGCAATCAATAAGCTTGTTTCCAACAAATATTTGCAGAAACTCGTGCACCACAAAAATGAAGCTCAACAGGATATAGGTAAACAAGATTCTGGGAAGGCAAAGCAGAAGCAGAATAATGCGGCAAGGAACCGGACGTCCCCATCGAGAGGAACAACTTCAATCCATTTCAGGTCGGAGGGAGATGCTAAAATGGGTTTCCGCTGCCCGAAACAAAACCATCAGTGCACTTTCCAAGCCTTAAAACTCGACCACCTGAGAAAACTAGAGGTAGAAAACACAACTAATCTGATTCCTGTTACATTTTGGCAAACTGTATTACATGGAGTCTGGTACGATTGACGGACACGGGTATGAGTCTTAAGTGTATGGTCCATCTACTTTACCTTGCAACTATGCTCTACTATGCTTAAAGGGATTTCCCTGAATCGCAAGATGCGATATAGAATTTCACGAGTAAAACAGGAGATTAAAAGCATAGTTACAAAGTAAACAATAAACTAGAAAAACAAAATATGCTTCCTAATTGAAAATCCGACGACTATGATGGACAGATTGCCCAGACCCTCATCCAAGGTCAAGTTTCCGTAGTTGGTGACTAAATAAAGCACCTTGACAAGTTCCAATCTACATATATTTGTGTAACGATATTATCAATTGTTAACAGGCAGCTACGGACACAAATCAGTGGGGATGCATGGAAGACAGGAAACAGCTCAGCCCAGTATCTGTACTAGAAGAACTACCACCTGATGATTATCAAGCTTATTATAAATACAGTCAGTTACTTTTTCAGATCAAAGGAAATTCACCTCATTTCCTGAAGCCCAAACTGGTCTCAATGCAAAGGAAGCAGCTTTTGTCCGGAAAAGTCACTAAGGAGTTTCAGAAAGTAATCTGCGAACAAATCAGCTCACGCGGAAAGCAACATGGAGATGTTAAAACCATAAACCACCAGATACATTTCGATTTGTCCGACACGACAGTTGAATGGAGAGATTTTCAACTAGTACAGGAAAAGATTGGAATAGAGATAGCTGATGCTATCATGTATGATATTGTCATGGAAATGATTTACTTTGATGTATATGGTCATTGAGCTAATCAGAATTAGCTATTTGTCGGTTCAAAAAATAAAAAATCAGAATTAGCTATTTTGTCCAAGAACATACTCAAATTCTCTTTTCCCTCATCTTGCTCTACACGTACATTGAATTAGAAACAAAAAAGAGATCAGTGATCCAAGCACTTCACAGAAACTGAAAAATACAATCGGTGAAAGTATAGAGAGGTAAAGTTGTAATTCAGGCGGGTGGAAGAGTGCAATGCTCGTCGCTCAAAGACATACAACTGCAACAGAAGATTCTCAGCAACTACGTTTAGTTTAGCCTGCATCATTGGGGCTTTGGGAGGGGTAGCCTAACCTTTGGCTGTATATAAACAAAGTGGCCACCTTTACGTTCGAACCCAAAATCTCCCAAGTAATATGCTGAGTTTTAACCACTGAACAAATGGTCTCCTCTGGAAGAAAATCCTGTGTCCAAAACGACCAAAAAAAAAATACTAAAGGCATAGAGGACGAGTATTCAAATACTTCATCGCAATTTGCCTTCCCCTCTCCCGTTCAACTAAATTACAAATCGATCAGACCAAAACCTAGCAAATCAAACAAAAATAAGCTCTGAAATCTGCTCAGCAGCCTTTAAACATATCTAGTGAAGCTAAATGCTAATCTCTAATCACCGTCCGAGTGTCTTAGATGGTTCAACCCTGAGGCGATTTGGCACATCATCTAAGACCCACTATTTTTTTAAAAAAGTTCTCCGCCTTGCCAAAGGTTCCAACTTCGACCCAATGAAATTGACCCCATTTCTATGTTTGCCCCAATGAATTTTTAGTCCCTACTGATTGTCATAAACCTTAAACCTTTTATCTCTATAAACCTAGGCAGCGAGAAACAAAAAGATCGTTCATTTCCCCTATCGGTGCAGGTGCCATGAGGCCCGTGGAGCAACAATCTGAACAATAATAAGACATCTGATGTCCCCAAGAAAGGAAGTTTTTCGTACCCAAAACCTGCTTACAGGATAGCACCTTAATCAGAAATCCTTATTATTACCAGGGCTTTATTCTGTTTACATTCTAACGGCTGATTACTTGTTGTTCTGCCAGTATTCTAGTAAAAACTACTATCTTATATTTGAATGCATGCTATCTTACATTTGAGCACCTTCTGCCAGTTGCACCAGCGAAAAGAATAGAAAGCAGCATCGGCCAGATGAAAGAGCTACTTGTGTTGAGCCCCGGCACACAACTCACCACCAAGATAGGGAAGCACACACAAGTTTGCATCTTTAACCCTTGAATTCTTCTAAAACCCAAAGAAGTACCTTGTTTCGCAAGACTCCGGGTTGCAAGTTCGAGTCTCGGCCTCTCGGGACAGACACTTTGTGCATTTAATGTTGAAGGTTAAGTTCGTATACAATCAACCCTTTCCAAACACCCATTAATTGGTACTAAATTGGCGATTTTATGAGCAACTAGTTTTGTTAAATGCACGAGTTCTTATGGCTAACTAACAAACATCTTCAACTAAATATATTAAAAATCTCAAACTGATACCAGAATACAACCATCCAACAGGGAGCATGGTTTGGAACTTCATGTTATCAACAAATTACCAACCTTTCCGTAGGAGTCAAAATGGAGTTTGAGTCCTAAACCAAATGATGACCCAAAACACTTACATTGATATATCAAATAACACCTCCATCAAGTTACGAAAGCCTTTTCAACTCAGAGTCATTGACATTAATTCTCGACTTATAGTTGAATTCGTTCACCAAAACCAGCAAAAATGCAAGGACGCAATCCCAACTTCATTCCTTACGCCAAAATGCTAAAAGTTATATAAGTGCATAGTTAAATCTAAAAAAAACTTTATATTCAAAATATTTTGGTTGCATAGAGAATCAGGTATACTGATGCGAAAATTCTATCTTAGCTATTAGGGAAGATAATTACAAGATGCAAGCAAGAATATGGATTCTATTTGAAGAAAAACAACTACCAAACTTCCCCATCCTCACCGAATTCCCTGTCTCTACGCTCGCCATGATCATCATTCCTATTAGAACCATCATGGTGATCTTTCTTGTGTCTCTTGCGCCTGATTTCGCTATCTTCTTCAGAAGGGCTTCGCTGCTCCATCCAACCCACACAAGAAATAAAAAACCATCTTTAGAAATGTCCAAACAACACCATAAGCTCGATTTCCCATACAAACATACATTATAAACACTAAAAGCCCTAGAAAACAAGTACCAACAAGAAAGTCTTCACTTAAAAATAAAGAGAATTCCAGATACCTGCTTTGATTTTTTCCTGTCACTGCTGTGCCTGTGGGAGTTCTCAGACCGATCCTTCTCATTTTCACCCACACTCAAATCATCCACATAACTTAGACCCCGCTCTCGATGTCTCCTCTTCTTATCTTTTCCAGATTTTTTGTTCTCTTCTGAAACATAAGATTCATATTTACCAGCATCTTCACTGTGGGTTCTATCCTTCCCATATTTTCTTGCATACCCTCGTCGTTTCTCTCGGCCGTGTTTTTCCTTCTTCTCTCTATCCTTCACGTCTCTCTCTCTTTTGGCCTGCAACATTAAGAAATTAGAAACTCGTGACATCAAACCCCATTACTTTTAACTTGCTATGAAATAATCCCAGGGATTAAAACATATAATACACCATCATGATCAGTAACAGTAACGTCATAAAATGACAACGTAGATTTCGTTATCAATTAGTCCATAACATGAAACATTTTAAGTGAAGGAAATAGGGCAACTACACAAGAAAATAAAAACCAATAAATCAGCACTCCCACCCCAAAATATGTTTTGGACGGCCCAGATTTAAAGGTGGCATTTTTGTAAATTTTGGGGGCAAATTTACCCCAACAAATCTAGGCCGTCCAAAATATGCGGCGACGTGTACCACATGCCGGTACCCTATCCAAATGCAAGTTTTTCTCCAAAATAATGGCCACAATAGACAAATACGAACGAAAAACATTGGCAAGTGCAGGCTGATGTGTTCCTACAAACCAAATATCGTGCAAAAAAAGCAGAATTAAGTGGTAACTGGCCTGCAATTTTTCTTAAGCATCAACCAAGCTTTCAGAAAAAACTATCCAAAATCTTTATATTAAAAGCAGCTCCTTCATCCATTATGAAACGAAAAAATCGAGACTAAAATGAGATAAAAAAATCTTACATACCTTATCCTCCCTTCGCTTCCGTTCCTTCTCCTTTTCCTTTTCTTTTTCTTTCATGTCTGCTATGTATTCATCAAAGATATTTCTAAAGAAGATATCTTCCCCAACAAACCTGTACAGAAATTCATCGCATTATACTTCTTGACAGACTTGTAACAGATAGAATACTATGCCATCGAAGTTTGAGAGTTTTAACTCTCCAACACACAGTAGGATGGCAACTACCTCAATGTACAAATGTAAGAAAGACCCAAAGAATTCTGGCCTAAAGCAATTTATTGGCATATAACCATTCATGTCACACTCTGGCATGCATATATACCGTCAGATAAGTACATAGCCACTTGCAAAATAAAAAACAATAAAAATAATAATAAAAAAAAACATGATAAAATTCCTGTGGTGAGGTCATCATATAGACATGTATAATTGTTCTCCATACTCTGGGCAGTTACGATTATTATCACATGTTAAACATCCAACTCAACCAATTGGCAATGAGTGGAGAGGCTGCCCAGGCTCATATACTAGCTTTGGAGGTTATAATTAACCAATGTGGGGCAAGCACTAACCCTCTCCGCACGTGTGACCCCTAACTCGCACATGGTGAGGTAAATAAACGATTCAACACATACGACAAACAAAGGGGGAACCAACCATCAACGACATAGAGTATTGTCTAAAGCCTAGCTCTGATACCATGTTAAAGAATCCAACTCAAAACCAATTGGCAATGAATGGAGAGGCTGCCCAGGCTCATATACTAGCTTTGGAGATTATAATTAACCAACGTGGGACAAGCCCTAACGTCACCGATCGGCATACATCCGAAAACATCACAAAAGTCTGTTAAAGCCTAACAAATAATCACATTTATTAAGAAAAGCAATAGTTCGCAAATCGTAGATAAGTGACATCAAATGCCTATTCTTTTGAGTACACAAAATTGGAAGGTTGAAAAAGGTACCAAACACATGCAAACACTTATATCAGGCCATAAAGTGCGTGCATCTCGAAATTATTTGTTTTAACATTTCAAAGCAGAACCATGAAGGCGATTGAAAATTCTACTTCCCTGAAACAGGATAAATCAAAAATACAAAAGGACAATATTTAGTTCCATCACAAAAATACACATTTCAATTAATACCAGCTCTCTTGTCTATCTTCAAGTATCTGCTTGCAATCCTCCCATTTTGAAGACGCCGTTAGGTCCTGCATGAAGTAAACAACTTTTATTTTATGAAAAGTCCGGACTACTTCAATTACTCAACCATCATGAAATAAAAACACTAATGATGTGGTTGTTTGCAACACCTTTGAAGTGAACAAGAGGTTATAAAAGTCGTCTGCAAGATGTTTCCGCCTTTTAGCTTCTTTCTCCTCTTTCTCCTTGACTCTTTCTTGCAACTCATCAAATACAAGCTACAAAGCATGAAAGCATACAACATCAAAAAATTCAAAACATCACCCCATAAGAAAATAATCAAGACATAAATATATGAAGATAAAGCTTTAATAAATACATAAATATATTAAGAAAAAGCAAACCTTTAAGTTAATCTCTGATAATGGTTGTGAGGTAATGTCTTCTAAAAGTGCAGCCTTGAAGTCTTCAAGTGTCCAAGTTGATGACAGAGCAATCTGAAGCACCACAAATCATTACATGCCCAACAAAATCAACAATATACTAAAACACGATATAATGACAAATTCCACACCTTTCTCGATTTCATAGCATCTTTGATGTGAGCCTTGTCTTCCACATACTGCAATTTAAATAAAAGTCCATACTCATATTAAAAGCTCAGAAACTATGCTATAAATGGTTCTATTGCTACCACAACATTACATGCATGTCAAAGAGAAAAAAAAAAAGCACCTCATCAATTGCATATCCTAAAAGGAAGAACAAGACTTTGGAGACCTCATTACATGGTTCTATTGCTACCACAAAATTACATGTATGTCAAAGGAAAAAAAAAAAGCACCTCTTCAATTGCATATCCTAAAAGGAACAACAAGACTCCGGAGACATCATTGTCATTTGTTGATGTAGCAATACTATTAAATATTCCCTCTTCCCACATCAAGTGGCGTATTTGAAAAATCACAAGTTCAGGAAAACATATTTGCTTCAAATTACACTTCATGTGTCTCTTGATTTTCGTCCACTACCCATTTCGAAGAGTCAAAGTGAAAAGTTCGATAAAGTTTCACTTCTTCCCTTTGTCTTTTGTAGTGAAGTATTCCACCTTCAAACTACAGTACAATTTTGGCAACTTATTCCTTCCAAGTGCAATGATGATGTCTCCTTGAATAGTTGGATTCCCAAAAATGGACAGAGGGAGTACTTATATTAACTTCTCCTTGTCACTCTAGCAAGACTTCCCTTGCCAAAACTTGAGCGTTGTTTTTTCACTAATGTAACACTGTCACAAAGGAAAATATGTATAGAAAGTAAAAAGGTGTACAAAAGGTCCTACTTCAATTAACCTTAAACCATCCACTGAAAGTGCTTTTGTAATGCAAGAGAGCATGTTAAATCCAAGATCTCATAACCATTTTCATACGCAAAGATGTAGTCTCTCGTTTACATTTCTTTCGTTGGTTTTAAGAAGCAAGGATAGCTACCTGTTTCTGTAGCTCTTCAGCCACATCTTCAAACAAATCTTTTGCTGTCGAACCTGAGGTGTTTGATGAGACTGCCAAATATGCGGGTAAATCTTTGACCTAAAAGCCAAAATAAATTTCAACAAGAGAAAAAAATATTAAATGGTGGCATCCCCTAGATGGCTTTTCAAAAGATTCATTACTTATCAAAAAAAAGCACAAGAGAAGACAAGATACAAAACTATACACCACAACCCATGAGTCAGCCATCTAGTTTAAGCAAAACCAAATGCATTGTTCCCATAAAAGAACCAACTGGAACACTGACCTTCGTACAATAGTCACGCCAGTGAGTTGAGGTGGTAAGTATTCCAGAAGCGACATGCTCTTCCATCAATTTACGGAACTCTTCACGATTTTTGCGCTCCACTTTTCTCAATTCTTCCTGTTTAACCAACAAAAAAAAAAGAAACAAATTAAAACTGAAGGCAAAGAATGATCACAAATTCACAACTACAGAAAGAGTTCTACGAGGTACCATCCGTATCTTCATCTGCTCTTCCTCTTCTCTCTCTAGATCACGAATATATTCCTGTGACACATAAAAATTAGCAATACCAAGAACTTAAAACTGTAGTTACTGTTACAGAAATGAGGAATATTACCTGGAAAATTTCCAAGCGGTCAATTTTTTCAAGACGTGAGCATCTTTCATCGTCCTCTAAGCGATTTTGAACTTTTCTCCACTGACTGCTTGCCTAAGATGGGTACATATAATATGCAGAAAAAGAAGGATTATAAAAGGAACCAAGTTAGAGGGCTTGCACAGGAAATTGATATCTGCAGAAATACCGTAATAAAGTCACATGATTTCAGAAAGTTCAAGAATTCCCTTCTATTCAACTTGCGCTCTTCCAATGCATTTTCCCTTTCCTGGTCAAAATCCATATACAAAAGTGTAAGGATTCACAAGCAAAATGCGAACAGTTTCTAGAACAGAATCTACTATAGTAAAACCAGACGAGAGTAATAAAATAACCAGTCCACAGAAAATAGATATAATATGTTTCAAACGGGCACATCCAAGTTTCCCCATTTTTTTGTGGTAGTTCTCAATTATCGGCTAAGATACACGGGCACGTCTACTAGCCTCGTGTATTCGTGTACGACATGTCCAACACAGACACGACACAACACTCTTCAAACATGTGTTGGACACACCTAAGTACCTATCATATTTCCTTACTCTATTTTTTCACCCCGTTAGGTGGACACATTGAGGACCCTCTAGGACTGGTTGTGGACACATTGGAGGTTAAAAAGCAATTTTTATAACTTGTCCTGGAGTCAAATTTTGCATGGATATCTTATTCATGGATTCTTATATAGTGACAGTTCTTTTGCATCTTCATAATGTATTACTATCTGTGGATTTTCTTAATTCTACA
Source organism: Gaultheria prostrata (assembly GCA_036023075.1). NCBI lineage: Eukaryota > Viridiplantae > Streptophyta > Magnoliopsida > Ericales > Ericaceae > Gaultheria > Gaultheria prostrata. The sequence continues at coordinate 70,811 of JAXBDA010000484.1, forward strand.
AAAATATGATTTTGACTTTTATATGAATGTGTAAGATTCTGTGCATTACTGGATTTTGAATGAAGTAAAACAAGGTAGTGAGCCTAAAAATTGAATCGGGTCTCTAGGTCTGTCCTCTCTAATGCCTTCCAGCTTTGATTGAGGAGCATGGTTCCAAGCCATGATGTCCCCTGAGTTCCCCAATTTTTGGAGGTATAAGAACCACAATTCAGCGGTAAAACCTTCTGAGAACAGACACTCTGCATATATTGTCAACGGTTAGGTCTATATCTATATCCAGTCCTCCTCACCCACTCCCCCATCGATTGGGGATAACAAAGGTAATGTTGTTGTTGTATGAATTCACCACACAAAGATGCTGATAATTGTTTTATTTTTATCTTATATTTGACCTGTCCCCATCATGTCCATATCCTAATCTTTGAAGATAGGGTGTGCCCGTGTGTGTCCTTTTCGTGTACGTGTCTATGTTCATGTCCGTGTCCGCATCCATGCTTCTTAGGCTCTAGGCTTTAGTGGAACAAGAACTATATCTAACCAATCTTGTTAGCTGGGAATTGTGTTTGCGTGTCATGGCTTACTCCTTGTGATGGTGATTCCCCTTAATTCTCTTCTTGCACGAAATAGCCTCATTCAGGTATTCCACACTACTTGTTAGTTACTTCAAAATATCTCACATTATCTCGGTTGCTATAAGCAAATCAATCAAGATAGACAAGTCAATCTAAAAAAGATATACATGCCAAACCGTGCTTCTCCCATAGAATTGCTTACCCAGAGAGAGAGAGAGAGAGAGAGAGGGGCAGTAAGCGATGCCTATAATCCAGAAAGAGCTAGAGAATATCTGGGGTTCAACTACACACATCTTTGACAGATATATGGAACAAAGCCAATGTGGGAGAACTACACCTTTTTCTCAAGTTCCGCTATATAGTCTTGGAAAAGGTCCTCTCGGTCTTTAGCTCTTTCTACAGCTTTGAAGCGTTCATCGTCTTCGAAAATAACGATCACTTTGCTGAATGATAATTGAGAAACTCAAGTTAATACATGAAAATTGGTTGTTGCCATACCATATGCAACATTAACCAAAATGCAAATCACAAAGGCTTGAATAAACATGACTAAAGATGATCATATTTGGAAAAGGAAAAACCAATATCTCATAGCAACAGACACAGACCTCCATCTTGAGGATGACATCAGATCTTTGGACTCCTATGCAAAAGATCAGACAATAAAAGCATAGTAAAAAGAAGAAAAAATTAGTCTTCGTGGGAGAGAAATATTATAAAACCTAATGAACCAACCACATCCAAAAGCAGCAACCAACTTACTTCCAACATTTTCCTAAAATCTTCGTGTGCTTTTTTCTGTCTAGCACGCCTCTCTTCGGCATCCTTTTTCTTCTTTTGTACCAGGAACTGAAGCATGATGAATGTAAATTGCTTAATTTAACTAATATACAAAACTTATATGGAATACATTCCACAGTTTGGGCAGCCAAACCACCACGTTATGTAACAAGTATTCATAAATCCATCCATGTGCAGATATACCTCATTAAAAGCTTGCTTCCTTTCTCCAAGTGTTCTTAAAGCACCATACCTTTGGTCGTTAATGATTACTCGCATAGCCTGACAAAGTTACTATCGCTGTCAAGAAACTGCTAAACATGGTTAAAAAATTATGTTTACCGACTTACCTGATCCCAGGTCCAATCAGACCCAATGTTGGCAGATTCGAGAAGTGCTTTAAATGCATTTCTGGCCTCCTTTAACAAATAAGAAAAAAGATCCATAAGAATCCACGCAAAGGACCAAAGGTTAAAAAGAAATCAAGAAGTTTAATTCAACATGATACCAATTTATTTTCGTAGACCAAAGGCTCCTGAACAACTGTTTTCTCTACCGAAACAGCAGCATTGACATTCGTAGCACTTCCCTTGCCATTTTCAGCTTCCTTCAAACCATTAAACCAGAACATGGAAACAGAAGATATCAAGTATTTGTTTTTAACCAAAGCACAAATAATTTAAACTCGAATTACCAAGAAAACATACATTACCTCAATATCCCCTGTGGAAACTCCGTCAACTGTATCGACAACATCCTGAGCCGCTTTAGTATCGACAGTACTACTACAAAAACTCACATCAAAAGCAGATTAAAACCACGGCTAATGGTAAAACTAGCCAGAACATAGAGGATGGTCCAAGCTGGAATTACATTGGTGTCACAACGGCATTGAGCTTAATGTTGGAGGTTTCGGCACTCTCCAAAACAGCAGCATTTGGGGTGATGGTTTCCACATGTGTCTGGACTTGAATTGCATTTTCTTCAACCATAGAGGGGACAACAGGTGAGGAAGATGGGTCTGACATTGCCATAGGCTTTGGGCTAACACTGGCAAAAACGGTTGCCACTTGATTTGGGCTTGATACAGGCCCATGAGCAAAGGAAGATGGGATAATTGCATCTGGAGCTGGAGCAGGATAATCATCATTTCCTGCCTGAGTTCCTCCAGCCAATGAAATTTTCATTTTTTCACGAGCCAACTGAAAGCACAAATGTGCAGAGTAAGATAAATAAGTAAATAAAGGAAAATAGCATTAGCCAAAGGGTTTTCTAGGAGATGCCTTGACTTCATCAGGGATTTTCCACTTCGATTGCTTGGTAACCCTATTGTAGTAATATCTGAGAATGATAAAAATTGTTAAGATTATTATCATTCAGAAAAAGTATCAATACAGAACTTAGTACAAAATGTACTAATAAATTACACACTTTCTTCCCTCAGGACTCTTATGCTCCCTCCAATCAGTCGACGCATCTGCTCTCTGCCATTGGCAAAATTTTAGTATGTGGGAACTTAAATAGAACAAGGATGTCTATCTGTGAGATTTAGTAAGAGCTACTCCAGTGATTATGGAGAAACAATTCAAATCTAAGCAGGTTCCACTATAAACAAAAAGCCATCATCCAGAAAATTTCAAATAGAACCAATTAGGCTGCACAGAAGAGAATAAACTAGAAGAATATTCAATTGTAGACTGTAGAGTCAAAATGATCAAGGCAGGGAACCAAGTCCAGAAGTAATAAAACAGAATGTTACGGAAATATCCAACCAGCAGATGCTATACTGACACTCATTTAAAAAGAGGTTTCCCATGAAAATACAGAAACACTGAAAGAAACTCTGCATTGGCAGTCATCTCAAGAAATAGTTGCTTCACGTATTACAAAAGCCACACTGCCCGAACTCTAAATCACATCCACCTCATCCTCGAAAAGCTTAGCAAAATTCTCCATCAGATGAGTAAGAATGACTAGAGATGTAGACGAAGAGGATAGATGCCAGCCATTACATATTGTCAAAGGTAAAAAGAACAGCTGACCACAATATGCTACAGTATCTCTACTCTCGATGAGGCTTCTGAATTCTGATAGTCATCCTAATAACATACAACTGTTACCAAACCAAACCATTTTTCTGGCAACATGATCCATGGACAATAATCATCACCCAAATTAGCGCCAGTTGAACTTACAATTAATAGGAAATCATAATCTTAAAAACTTTAAAAAAGAAAATTTTCCTAGAGAAGATTGATATCCTAACAAATCCTATCAGAAAAACCACAATACCACCAAAATAAGATAAATAACTGACACCGCAACAGTATTAATTCATGTCATATTATCTACGCGGCCTATGCCTCATGTAACACACTGTAGAGCATTTTGTGTTGCACATTCCCATTCTAGAATAGAAAGAATCCAAGAGACAAAGTCCTAAGTAACATTTAACTCGACTTATGAACTTAAGAATCATATAGGCACAAGTTCACACCATGAAAACCATATAAATTTTCTCACATTATAGAGAAGCTTATAGCCACATAACAGAACGAAATCTGCACGCAGAAAATAATAAAAAAGAAAGACAAGAAACTTTGTTGAAAACCCAAGTTTATACTCATTACTCAACAATATGTAGGCCACAATATTGGAGTTCTGCTCTCTCATGAATGCAAAGACAACATTAGCTGTACCAAAATGAGTACTAATGCTGCTCTACAATACCTTTGTTACTAAGAATGCAACAAAAAATAGAAACACATTGAAAAAAAAAAAACAGAGTCTATGCAGAGAGGAAGATTTTAATAAACGGTTATCGGACTTATGAGTATTCAGACTATAACAGTTCCGATGAACAGTCCTAGCAGCTTTCGGCTTCAAGGAAGGTTGACTTTTCCTTTCCGTGAAGTTTTTGTTCCAGGCCCCTCTCTTCTTAGTCAATGGACTGAGAGTTCTTTCTGTGTTGTGAAAAAAAAATTACTGGAAGAAGCGGCCCAACTCGATGAAAGATTGATTTCTCAGTTCAAAAGTCTAACAGAGCAAGTAATAAGAGCCCGGTTCCCCATTCCAAAACATTCACATAGGTTCGCCTCTTGTATTTCTCGAAAAAGTGATTCCGTCTCGGTTTATGTGGGTCCAAGTTAAATACGTTTATCCTCTCCCTTAGAACATTTAATCCCTTTGCTTCCCAGAGGACTTTTTCGGTAACGGGTGGCGCCGCATAGTGGGCACAATCTTTAGCATGTGCCAACAACTCCTCCCACACCGCCTTACACACCTATAAGGAATTTCTCGGTGGCTAATATCCTCCCTTTACCACATCATAGGGGTTTACAGGAGATCCCAGAGGCTCGCTCGGAAAGGCTGTAATTGGTAGGCAGTGCAAGCAGCAAACACCCATACCATAGCCCCACTCTCAATAGAGCAGCAAAGCAGGTATCTGTAAGCACCTCAAACGGTACATAAGTCAACCAACTCACAGGGACAGCAAATTATTGAAGAATAAAATCCCAACATAAGAACAGTCTAATGTATAATTTCAGACCTAAAGGAAAATGGATCCCAAAGGAAAGAGTTACGGAAATGCATGCAGCTGTAATAAGTAGGAATAGTTTTAGAGCTTATCACCTCTAAAACTCGTACTCATTGCGTGAATTTGAGTTGGATGCTTTAACGTCGTATGAAGGCTAGACATTCGGAGGCTTTTGGACAAGACTCCCTAGTCTCTACATTGATTCCCTTTTGTTTGTGCAGTAAGTGACTTTGTTTCATTGTGGTACCTATGTTGATGATCCTCTGTGTACATATCCACGAGCAAGTCAATGGTAACACGTGTGGGGGAGTGTTAGACCTTGCCCATATCGCTTAATTATGACTCCCAAACATAGTATAAGAGCCTGGGCGGGCCAGGGCGGCCTCTCTACTCTTTTCACTACGGTTTTTTCTAATAACTACTTCATCTTATACAAAATATCACAAGAAAATCCAAACTTATAGTTATTAGTTAGGAGAGTTCCCAAGAACTGAAGAATGCCTAGTCAAGAATTCCCAAAAACTTAATTACGCATAAATGGATAGAAATTTGTTTAGAAGTAATTTTCTGAGATGGAAATGGTAAGTTCCCAAGAATTTGCTATCAGCTTTTCAATCCCCCATTTTTCCCCTATTGCTGGGGCACCACTGCAAGGAAAGCCCCTTTTAGTAGACGAATTGCCAGCGAGAGAGAGATGTTTTAATAAAAAAATTGCACGCAAATTTAATTCTAAATTTCAGTTTAAAAAATGGAAAGTGACAGGATTTTTTTATTACAAATAAGAATATTAGACTAAAATGCAAATGTTCCATAGTAAAAATCAAGCAAATGTGGATAAGTTTAGATGTAAGGCGACAAAAAAAGAATTTAAGCTCCATAATTACTTTTCATGCTTAGCTTGGAAAAAAATTAGTGCCAAGTAAATATTTCCTCAAACCCAAGGTATCCTGAGACAAACATGCACCTTAGCAGTCAAACCACGAAAGCATTAGAAATAATGACCAAATCGGCAAAGACCAGTCGTTCCATCATAACACTTTTGAAAGAATTGCAAATGACGAAGTACAGCGAAAGGGTCTTTGCAAAGCAGAAAACTCAAACAATTTACCTCAATAAGAAGGGCAGCAGCACAAGTACAAAGTTATGAACATAAACAAATGAAAAGCAAATGCCCGTAAGTGACTCACCTCAGTTGGTGTCATTAATTCTAGAGGCTTCTCCCAGGTTGACAATTTTGTTTTCTTGTTGAAATAATACCTGAATAAATCATGCAGAAAAAATTTATACTCTAAAAGAAATGAAACAGATGAATGAAACAAATACACTAATTTTATATCATTAGCACCAAAATATTATTATTCAGGAATCCCCTAGCAAGCATCCTTTTCGAGGGCTAAAGCGGGAGGTTAGGGACTATAGAGCCACTAAAAGCTAGTAGTGGCCCTCTTAGGCAATAAAGGTGCCAAGGGGAGCTAATGCATAGCAGATTCCTGAATATTTGTAGTAACACGACCATGACATCAGGAATTCATAAGAAGCTGAAACACATTCCTGACGTAACAGAATATAAGCACAATTCCAAGTTTCCAAGGACTTTCTCGGGAAAGGCACAGACTACTAATACTCAAGGTGCAAAAAGAAGTCTTGAAGCACTTAGACAGAAATGCATTGAGCAGTTCCTCGCCGACATATTAGAAGCACTACAATCTGATGGCAATAGTTCTCACTTAAAACCATGAGATAATTGTGACACATATATTCAACTTAAAGTTCATAGTCGAGTTTTGAAGACACTTGGTACAAACATTCATTTGAGGAAACTAATAATCTGTTACTTGGTCAAATAAAAGAACAAAAGCAAATATGACTCATCCATAAAATGGGATAGAGCATGAAACAAGATACAGCATGAAATAGGAAAAGGACCTTAGCTGCATGAAGTAGGAGCAGGAATGGGGAAGCATGAGCACATAAAAGATTCTAAAGTTGACAATGCTTAAGAAAACGCACATAGGACTTATAAAACTACTTTGATCCTATTCTTGTGAACAGGGTCGAACTTACTTGGGGGCACATGACAATTTAAATAATTCTACTTACGGCCCTACAAATTACGAATAACTGTATAAGTGACACGCAAAATTGAAAGATGCCACAAGTATAGAACTTAAAAATAAATGGATTTTCTCTCACATCAAGCATCAACTTTCTCCCATAAGGTTATAGGTTGTTAATTTGTTAGTCTAGGTGGGGTATTTACTTCTTTTTTGATAGTCGAAAAAAAAGATGTTGGAAAAACAAAAACTGAACTCTCATTCTGAAACATTCTTCGAGATCAATCATAAAAATATCTTTCACAATCTTTAACTGTGAAAATTTTGAACTTTTTTCAATTATTTTTACACATTAAGCGAAAAATTTTACAATGTAAAGTTTTGTGTTTTGTAACAAAAGTACAAGTTCGTGATCAAAAAAATAAAACTGAAGTATAAGTTAAATACTACTCCCTATCTCGTTGCGATTATTACGAAACAAGTTTATTTTCACGATATGGTCAACAGAGTGCCACCACTACATCCAAACACACTAGTTTGGCAGAGCCATGTCACTTCTCAGAACAGCCACAAAATAGCAAATGCCTTTTTGTACATGGTTTCACTGTTATCAGCAAGCCACATCTGCCAAATCTCCCCCAGTTAAAAGAAGAGTACAGAACTTCTTATTAAGTGATAAAGGACCCTCTTTTCCTAATCTCATACAACTGCCAAGGAAGGAAAAAAGAAATACCCTAATTACGACGGTTTCAGTGTTTTGGAGCATCTTTTAACCAAGGTGTATTGAACTTGTTTTAGGTTGAGAGTAGTTGCCACAAATACACATGTAGAGCCATCTTTCAAAAGCAGTTACAAGACCACCTTTTTTTAATACCAGAAAATAAGAGTGAAGATTAGCAAACCTACAAAGAAGTGGCCATGATTGAATTACTTACCTTTTTCCAGCAGAAGTATGCTCCAACCAATCTGATGGAAGCTTTACGATATGGTTAGGCTCCTCGGTTACCGCCTGGAATATTAACAAAGTCTACAACATCAAAATGTAGTATTTACAGAGTAAAACAGATCTATCGAAAACATTGGAAAAGAATACAAGAACAAAATAAGGAGGTTCTCACTGGAACAACCGAAGGAGTAGCCGATGATTGATCACTAATATTCTGTGCAACGGAAGTCATGATATGGGATCCAGTTGGCAGCCAAGGTTGGGCCCCGACTGGAAAACTAGACACATTTGTCTGGGGAGTCGGCTGATACTGGACTGAGGCATCAGCATTTCTTTGTAGCGAGCCACCAGATGATGCACCAAACTAAAACAATGAATCCAGTGAAGGCCTGAAGATTGTCCATATAAAAGTAATCATCTACATACTAAAATCTCACCGTATATGTCGAAGAGAGAAGCATCCGTGGACCATTTAATCCAGCAACATAAGTACTGGCAATCTGAGCATTCTGTGGGGGGCGGTTTGCCTGAACTTCAGGGGTAGGTATTGCAGGTAGTTGCTGAACAGAGGAAAACTGGAATTGCTGACTGTGAAAAGGCATACCAACATTTGCGTGGCCAACATGCTGAAATTGTTGAGAAGCCATTGGGATATAGACCTGCGGTTGTGGTGCTGGAACCGCAGTTCGAAACTGTCATATAGTTTCGGTTAATGTATTTGCTAGTTCGTATAGTATGGTAGCAGAAAAATTTGGAAGTCCTTCCCAAACTCAGAGACGAAGACCCTACTTGGATTGGCATGGGCAGAGGAGCACCTTGAGGAGGACCCGGAGGTATAGGAGGCCGAAGAGGCTTTCCCAGCAACCAAAAGAGCAACAAAAATAAGTTGAAACTAAAGTAAATTCACAAAAATAAGCACATTGGTAGTTCTAGCCTTCTAGGAGACAAGAGAAAGGCAACACTTGATTATCCACCCCATCCAAAGTGTAAAAGTAACACGACAGGCAAAAATTAAGACAGATTACAGATTTTTATTAATACAGAATACATTCATTATATCCATCCTCTCTACATCTTCAGATCATCTCTAATTTTGCATATACAATGTTGATTTTATTTCTAGTTTGTGATACAGATATTTTACGACAAAAGATGGTCGTGAGAAACAAGGTACAAGCATACCACTTTAACATTTTTATGTTGCAAAAAGAAGAAAGGACACTAAACCTAATAAGTGATTGACGTTGAAATTTTGAGGCTCACATACCATCCAAGACTCGCTAAAAAATAAATTACGCAAGACAAGCTTGTCATGACCAGGGTTATAAAAAACGGCCGCTACGTGATGGATTTCCGAAGGCCCGACACCGTTACAGGTGAAAATAACTGTGTTGAGGAAATTCACAGGGGTATCGGCCGATACAGCCGTCATGTATCGCGTAACAGCTGTTACACCCCGTTACACTAAGAAACCTCGAGTGGTCCTGACCTCCAATTTACATAATAGTATTCTATGAGTTTTTGTGCTCGATATCTGTTATATTCTGGAGAAATAGCTCCGATTTTCTTCCATTTCAACTTCTTAGATTGGAGCGAAAATCCTCTGTTTCTCTTCAATTTTGGCTTTCGATTATGCATGTACAGGTTGCGATCTACTGTTCGACTAGGGTTCTTTTGGAGATTTGAATGAAGGTTTTGGCCTAGGATTGGTGGCCATGGTTAACAAAGAAGACATAGGGTTTTTATACTCTTCTATTAGACAATGATGACAATCTGATAAGGTAGGCTATGTATACATGTGTCTATGTATTTGGTAGGGATTTTATATTTTCTGTGTGTTGTGTGAATAATTCGGGAAGGGATTTTATATGGTATGTGTCCTTTTGTACCGTATGTTTCGAATTTTTTTATATGGAAGGGATTTTAACAATTGAGATTAGGATCCTATCTTTATTGTATAAATTAGTAACTATCCTAGTACCAATCCTACTTTCTCAGATGATGAGAATCCATTCCCTATGAAATTATCAACATTTATTACCTTGAAACACGGCATTTAATCCTATCTTACTTACAAAACTACCTCTAAACATCAAATATTGGCTAGAAACTTCTTAAAAACATTCACTTTTGCCATAAATAAGGTAGAACATGTGTATCAATGAATTTTTGAATATTTGCTAGTACTTGAAAAAAATTCAAGAGTGCAGTGTCCGATTCCCGTTACACATTAATGCAGGTAGCTCATCTAAAACAGATAACAATGGCTTAGGCGGCTTGAAATTCCAATTCCGGTTCCCATCCAATGTTGTTAAACGTATCATTTGAGAAAACGTTTAATAGAAGAGTGCAGTGTCCGACCATGGTTCTAAATTGTGTCGGTCGGTGTAACGGTCGCGGTCGCGAGTAATGGATATCGGGCATATTGGTAAATGTGTAACGGGAATCAGACACTGCACTCTTCACATTTGCTAGTCCTTGAAAAAAATTCAAGAGTGCAGTGTCCGATTCCCACTACCCATTTACCAATACGCCCGATTTCCGGTACTCGCGACAGCAACCGTCACACCGACCGATACACGATTTAGAACCATGGTCATGACTACTTATAGACCGATAACTCAATGTTCCTCCAAAAGTCTCGGGTGCTTAAAAGCTAACAAGGAATGGGAGTGCATGTAAGCCCAAAGAGCGGAGCTGTTAAAAAAGAGGAGCAAAAGCAGCCAACCAAGAAACAACAAAAGTTAATGGAAGCGTGAAACCTGGGTTAACATACGATTGAGAAATGGATACGAAACAATTTGAAAGCTTAAAGTTGGAGTAAAAATATAATCCTCTAAAGCCATTATGGAACAAACACTCCAGAAGCTATCTGGTAATAAAGAATTTAAGGTAACGGTTGAAGAAACATCCAAGAAATTTGTGCATATTATACCAGTGACTACAAGATTAAGAAGCATATCATGTTATTTGAATCGGCATAAATCATGCTTAAGTTCCTCTAAATTGCAAAAATATCTCCCCAAGTATCATAAATCTTCTTGAAGGCTAGTTTCCCCTATAATGTCTTCAGATATGGTTCCAGCTTTTGAAATCAATTCCAGGGTAAGTTTATCTACTCAAAAATTGTTTCCCTGAAACTACAACCATAAATGCTACCTTAAGCACCTTCAATCTGAAATCCCCTCGTTAATGTACAAAAGTGAATATTATGCTACATTCTCAAATGATACGTTTAACAACATCGGATGGGAACCGGAATTGGAATTTCAAATGGCGTGACAAGACGCAAAACATAAAAAGTAAATCCTTCAGATGAACTACCTGCATTCCAGGAAATTGAGCATTATTGGCCATGGAAGCAACAAGAAGAATCTCTGAAGAAAACAACAAACATCCATAAATGTTAGAGGCCCTCACAAAGGCCTGGTAGAATATGCACCAACCACATTCTGGATATCCATCTAACAAATACTCTATCAAAATGAATTAGTCGGATTTAACATCATGGAAAACTATAATTTACAGGACTTAGGTGCAATGCAAGTCACTTCCATTTCCATCGAAAAATAGTATAGTGAAAAATTTGCCACCAATCAAACATTCGAAAGTTCTAAAACAGACAATTCCTGAAATTTTTCATCGAAATAAATGGGTAGAGTTTTTGAACTAAACTTTTGTTTCACGTGATGAAAGTCGATGGGAGTACAAGGCGTCTACCACTTGGCTACCACTACGCTTGTTTTTTAACTAAAAAATTCCCCCATCACCTTTCTAATAGATCAAACATATCCGGAAAAGAAAGGTTTCCATGACCTCCTAGTGCTATATAATATATCTTCTAGTTTTTATTACAAAACAATATGACTGAAGAATTTGTTGTATGTACTGAAATCACATTAATTAAGGCATGCCTTAGTCTTACTTTGCAAAATATGAACGGAAAAAACAAAAGATAGAAATAACTAAAACAATACACCCATATCTTTTACTCAAATTACCAGCTACCGCATCATTTATAGCTTTTGTTTTTCCCATGGCCACATCTATTTTGTTGGAGTGCCGATTCCATGAACAATATTTCACTCAACGTAACAGAAGCAAGAATATAACACTATATAGGAACCCCTTCAGTGCTCATTTGTCTTGGTAAACATCTTACTAGTTACTACTACAAGCTCAAATGTTTACAATAAATAACTCAGATCCCTAGCACTATGAAAATCGCTTCTTCCTCTTCTGACTATTCCTTATTGATAACCTACCCATTCAAAACACAAATTGTGGAACGGCAGGTGAGAGAACCTTCATGAAAATCAGTTCTCAAATTTTATTCCGAGACACATACTACACATGCGTGAGCCTAAATGAAATTTGAAGGAAAAGCAAGAAATATCATTTCAAAAACATCACAGCCTACTGAAATCCGAGTGAGGACTGAGAGCAAGGGGAACGAAGAACTGAGAACGGAAGCAAAAAGCCCTTATCTAGCATGGAACCAAAAACAAAAACAAAAAACAAAAAAAAAGTGAAAATTTTCTGTAAATAAAGTATCAAAATAATCGTTTTATGGTCTATCAAGCTCAATTACATACACTAACAAAAAATAAAAAACCAAATTCAGTGCTCTCAAAGCTGATCACTTGGCACGCACAACTCTTACAAACCCCCAAAAACACCATCACGCCCTAATCGTATTTGTACCTAGCAACAAGCCATTAATGCAGCGTTAATGGCGCCCAAAACCAAGCGCATTGGACCGAATCTTTGGTTTTGACATCAAAAAATGCAAGATTTATAAAGATCGTGCGTAATGAATTTCAGTAAGAGAGAGGAAAAGATCGAACCAGAGGGGTTAGGCGAGTTGAAAGAGGAGGGAGAATCGAAGAGGGAGAACGAGGCGACACTGGTTTGGGCCTCGGGCAGAGTCTCGGATGTATAGGTGTGTGTATGTATAGGTTTAGGGAATATATATATATAGGTGGACGGGAAACGTGAAGTTTAGGCGGGGATGTTTTAGCGCTTGCCCCTCTGGAGTATTTGCGTTTTAATGGCGAAGGTTGATCCTTCGTTGGCGGTTTTCCATTTTCGGTGAACTCTCAGGGGTGTCCCGTTTTTTAGGTTTCATGACTTTATAGGTTATATATTATGAGAAAATGATATGCCTTGGTATTTGAAATAATTTGGTTTTTTGTTAATCAAAAATCACCGGCTCAAAACTTGAAAACAAAACAATCAAAACAAAACTATCGGCCTACAAAATCGCCCGCCAAAAAAATCACCTACAAAACTAACAAAAAAAAAAATAAAAAAGTGAGGAAAATAAAAAATAAAACCACCGGTGCCATAGCCGTCGTCGTCACGCCGTCACCATCGATATCGGAGGCCTAGATGGGCCTCCCCTTGATCCAAAAATCAAGATTTATGCTGCCCACACTAACCAGAGAGTAGATCCAGCCATGGCCGGCCCAAGGTTTCGGAGTGCCTTAGGCCTGGTGTAAAAATTGTGCCCTAACATTCTTGTTTGCTTGCCAGGATGGACTTCGATTCATAGGTTCTTATGAACCAAGCAAAAAGCCTTAAGAGAGAAGAGTACAGTCAAGGAATTAGGCTTAGACTTAGTCACGAAAGAGTACAACACTTAAATAATTTTTTCAATA
>JAXBDA010000485.1:0-84258 GCA_036023075.1 Gaultheria prostrata
GGTGAAAGAAGTACCATGGTGGGTTAGGAAGTGATGGGGGAGGGTGGTGGAGTGTAAGGAAGTCAAGGGGACTGTTTTTGACTGATGGAAGGAGGTGGAGTATGGTATTAGTGATGGTTGGTGGTGGTTGGGTAGTGTAGGATGATGTATAAGGTGTATGTATACACATATGTGTGTATGTGCACTAGTATTGCTTGTGTATGTGTATAAAAGTATATAACTATGTATGAAATGAATTTATAAAAATGTAATGCTCGCGATTAAAAAGTAAACGTGCCCTAGGGTCGAATTTGTAGCAATTAGGAAGTATTAGGGTATAAACCGTAGTAATTGCAAATTAAGGGTCCTAAGTGCAATTAGAAATTGAATAATGAAATTAAAGTAATCAAAGCGAAATAAAAAAATCCTAAATTTTATCAAAATTTTCGGATTATTACATTCCTTGTTAGTTACAAGACTAAGTGTTAGCCCAAAGTTTCTATGAATAACTTATTGATTTTAATGATAACAAAACTGATTTTATTAAATGAGAAATATAATTAATATTGATATTTTGATACTTATTTGAATTAATTGTTTATTTTGTAGGATTTGGTTGAGGTACACCTGGAGAGATTCTACACCAAATTCCTATCTCCAATAGTCAATATTTTAATTCAAAGGAAAAAATTAAGGACAAATCTTTTCCTGAAGGACTCCAAATGGGAAATAAAATGTTGAAGGAGATTCAAACATCATGCATGGAAATATGGACTAGCTCTTATTTCGGAAAGCTCAATTGGTGAGAAAACTTTACAAGGTAGTCGGCAATTTGGAAATCAAGTTCAAATGACAATTGGAAAATCAAGGCATGCCTTCCTAATTAAAGATCAAACGGCTAGTAAATAAAAGGAATGGAGGTCAGATTCAATCAAGGCAATAGTGGGGCTCCTAACGTACACATATGGATGCTTATAAAGTGAAGGCCAATTGAAGAAGACATTAGAGAGCTTCCAACGGAAAAATTACATGCGTCACTTTTGTATTCAACTCGAAGCTTCATCTTGAATTTATTCACGAGTTTGAGTGTTCTATTTGAACCATCATTGTAAAAGGGATTGTACACCCTTGTTCGTACGCTTACGAGAGTTTATCTTTTTGTGAGTGATTTTTGTGTGAGAAAAAATTACTCGGGTAGGTGTTACTAGCACCGGAGTCGAAACTAGTTGAGTTAGGTGTGACTAACACCGGAGTCAAAAATAGTTGGAGCGATTGTGGATAGATTGCTCCTTGTAAAGGTTTCTCTAGCACCCGTGAAGCTAGAAGGCGTTACTATTGTAGATAGTGCAACAAATCCCGAGTTGGACACTTGGGGAGTAGACTAGGCCATGAAGTTGCGGACCGAGCCACGATAAATCTCTGTGTTTGATTTCTCTCTTCCCTTACTCTTTATTTACGGTCATATATTACTGCATGTGTGCTTGAAAGATTTAATCTTATAATTGGGTGTTGCGATTAGTTTTTTTAATTCCGCATTATTATTTGAGATACACAATTCACCCCCTCTTGTGTGTTGTTATCTGGGCCAACACTAAGAATCTCACCCGTTGAACAGTTGAACTAACCTCTCTCGGTATATATTCTTATGGAGTTCATGTTTATCTAATTATTATCTATATCCTGTTTAGAAAATACTTCTTCCGTCCATTTTTAAATGTGTTGCTTCATAAATTCAACTTATTAAACAAACATAAATTTTTATTTCCACTTTACACCTCTCACATAAATTTTTTCCTCCACTTTTACCCTCATTAACTTTTCAAAAGGGCAAAATAATAATTTTATAAACTTTTGCGCATTAATTTTTCGAAACAAACACTTATTAAGGGACAACTCATAATGGAATACTCTACTTTTATTTGGGGACGGAGGGAATATATATTATCATCTATCAATTAAGAGTGAAAATATGTGCAGGATGCAATCACAGAGAACTTTTCACTAAAAGTACCCCTGCAAAACTATATAGTACTAACAATAACCCAGTGCAATGCACGACAATTTGATCGCAACAAAAATTATTTCGGACAAAAGATTGAGAATTAATAAGTTTTTTATCCTCAGTACATAAAATGTTAGAACCTCAAAATTTTCAATTCAAATCAAATTCCTCTGCATCCCATCCATCTCTTATGAGAGGGTGACAATTCATTCCTTCACTAAATTTAGTGCATGTACCACCATGTAACATAAGATGAATTTAACCAATCAAGCAGTCAAGGGATACCTATGGGTCTCTCTCGTTTCTTTTTCTTTTTCTTTTTCTTTTTTATACTATTTTGGTTGGAGCCCAACTTTATGTATCAATGGAATCCTCTAAAAAATTAGAGATGGTATGTTGAAGTTAGCTTACAAATTCATCAATAAAAAGGATACTATAGAAAGCATATATCATTCATACACATTTTTTAGTAAATAAAACAAAGCAAATATAAATTCAACACATAAAACAAAATCCAATTTCTGAGTAAATATGGTAATTTTTCCCTCAATTGCCATCTATTGTTTTTCATCAAATTCCTTTTAATCTCTGTAATACGTTTCCAAAGATTAATACAAAAATTTCCGTTCAAAAAAAAATTCCCATAACATTGTACTGATATATCTTTTGCAAACAAAACATGACTATGTTATCTAGGATTTTTTTTAAAAATAAAGATTGCATGAAGAGATTGCATGAAGAGACGAAGAAGTTTATCTATGAAGCGGTTGATGTTATTTGGAAACGCTAATTGTTTTCTCATATAACATGCGTGATCTAACACTGCAACCTTCTTTCGCCACTTCTTTGGTTTGGTTTCCATTTGTTCGATGAATTTGATCGATTAAACCAATTAAGTAGACCGGTATTAAAAAATTGTAGGAAAAAATGACCACCTCATTGCTCCTCTTTCACACTCGTGCTCCCTTTTACACGTGCAATTGAACATAATGGGGTCCTTTAGACCAAATCAAATGACCACCTCATTGCTTCTAGAAAACTCTTTCAAATAACCACCTCCCTTGTCCAATGGGCAGTCACTTGGACTATAACCGAATAAAATGGAGTCAACTTAACAAAAAATAGCAAGTGAATTTAACCCAATTCGATCCAAAAATAATATGGCCTTTGTGATTTTGTATCAAATATGAGTATAAACAGCTTCGCTTTTATTGTCTAGGTTAGCTTAGATCTCTTGTATTTTCGTCTGTGAATGAGGAATTGTCACATCTGTTTTTGGTCTAATTTACCGAATTATCTTTATTGCGCTCGGCACTCATCCAGCCAACTCACCGTCGAGGATCCTTCTTTTAGATTTTTACCTCCAAGTCTTGAAAGGAGGTATCTAATTACCATCAAAGTAAGTCACTCTTTTTAATTATCATTAAGGTAAGTCACTCTTTTTTTGGGTTGAAGCACTTAGGGTACCATACGTTTTCATAAGTTTTTGGAAATTTGTGCATTTTCATATGGTTTTGAGGGTACCATAACAAGTCACATGAGAAAATTAACTGATAAAAGTAAGACCGCGGAAATTGGAATTTATAATTTATAAGTTACATTTTGCTTCCATTTCTTACATGTTGACAGTTCGCATAACCCATTTAAATATTAATACAGGCTGGGCACAAATGATTCGTGTGCAAGCCGAATTTTGATTAAAAAACCAAATGAGGCACACATGACCTGACAAATTATCAAAAATCCACTTGCACACGCATCACTTGTGCCCCGCCTCTAGTTGCTATGAAGTGGCACAATTTGACCATACGATAGGTGCATATGATACACACCTTTAATTGGTGTGTATTGTATCCATTCCCTTAAACGATACAAGATTGCTAATAGAGAGAGTCGCAATAAAATTATCTGCCTTGTTTGTTTAGTAGTTTTAGTTTAGTTTTGAAGATAGAGATAATAAGTGGAGAGAGAATAGGGGTGATAATTGAAAAGAGGAGTAATGAGTGGAGAGAGATAGAGAGAGAAATGTGAGTAATAATTGAATATATGGGTAATAATTGGAGAGAAAATAGGGTAATCATTACAAAACAAAACTAAAACAAAACTATGAAACGAACTCATTATCGTCAAAGAAGTATACTCAAAATCGATTCACATATATTAACTGACTAAGAGGCAAGAGCTGGTTTGGATTAATGAAGTGATTTTTTCATTTTTCACAACCAACACACGGCAAGTGTAATTCAAAATTACCATTACGCCCTTCCCTCACACTTTCCCACACGTCGTTCAAAATAGACTCACTACATTAATACGTGGGGGAGAGAAATTTTCGATTTTGATTCGTGTAGATCTTTGCGGATTGTGACAATAAGGGTGAGGAATTACAGAAATAAGGATGGGATTTGGGTTGATTTGTGTGTGTGTGTGTGGAGAGAGACAGACCGAAATTCAAACTTGGGGGTAAAAAGCTAGGGTTTCGAAATTTGGAGAGATTGGTCAGAAATTGGGGCTTTTTAGGGTTTAAACTTGGATTTTGTGTCGGATTAGGGTTGTGGAAGTAGATTTGTGGTTAATTTGTGTGTTTCGGTTGTGAAGTGAGGCTATGGTGGTCTAGGGTTGGTTCGGCATATCAAGAGGAAGAAGATGATGAGTTTGGTTGCTGTTAAAGTGAGGAAAGAGAGAGAGAACCGATCTCTGTGAACCCCTTTTTTTTAACACTCGTGGTACCATAAGGCTCAGATCGTAGGTTTTGGATAGGATGTATGTGGTTGTGGAGTAGGGATGGCAATTCCGGTCGATCCCATCTGTCCCCGCTCCGTTCGGGCTTGAGTTTCGGAGACTTTTTCAGGAATCGGATTGACGGGTTGGATGAAAAGACATCGAGTGGCTCATCCGTAAATTTCCTCACTTGTGTGGCGGGCTTGGTTGAGAGGAGTGGACACCTGCCACCAATAAACCACTTAGAAAAAAACGGACGATGCTACGGGTACCGAAGTGAAATGTACCGAAATTGTACTAATCGGTTTGCGGGGCCACTTTTGGGTCCCGCACAAATGATCCGAACCGTTCAATAATTTTTTGAGTGTCCTTGCAAAAAATCAACTCAATTGGATATGCGTAAGTGTTTCATCCAAACTTGAAGTTTTTCATTCAGGATCCTAAGTTCTGAATGAAAAACTTGAAATTTGGATAAAGCACTTACGCATATCCAATTGAGCAGATTTTTTGCAAGCATACTCAAAAAATTATTTTAAAATTATTAAATGATTCGGATTACTTGCGCGAAACCCTAAAGTGGGCTCCACACGTCGATTAGTACAATTTATGTACCTTGGGTTTCGGTACCCATATGTTTATCGGAAATAAAACCCTCCTAAACATGATCTTACCAACCTGTCTCTCTATAAATACAGGCCATTACCCCATTAGATCAATCAATAAGGATTACCCAATGGCACAAAAGATCCACCTTATTGTCCTTACTCTCATTTTAGCAATTTTCTCTTATTCATCAAAAGCTCATGATTATCGTAAACTCAAAGAAACCAACCTGACACTCTTCATTCACGAATTCTACGGAGGTCCCAATGCCACGGCCGTCATTGTTACCGGCATCCCCGGCAAGGTGTGGTCCTTCCCTTCGTTCGGAACTATTTTTCTCGTTGACGATCCGATAACAGCTAGCCTAGACAAGAACTCGCCCGAAATCGCTCGGGCCCAGGGCATCATCACAACATCCTCGCTCGATGGGTTAAAGACCCACCTCACATTTTCCGTTGTGTTCACTAATAAGGAATACAACGGTAGCACATTGGAAATTCAGGGAAATAGCAATCAATTATCCAATGTCGCCGAGTATGCCGTGGTTGGGGGAACCGGGAAATTTAGGTTTGCCAGCGGATTTGTCACATTAGAGGTCCTTTTTATCGATCCGACAACATACTACAGGGTTACACGGAGCAATTTTATTGTGCTACACAATTGAGGATGCTTATGTTTGCCACATAATTAGGCCAATTGGGTCGTTAAATCCTTGTACATCGGATTCAATAAGATGCAACTATTGTATCATCTTGTACTTTGTGTGAAATAAAGCTGCCAATGGAGGCATAAGTCAGACATTTTTTGCATTAGTTTAAGCTGCCAATGGTTTTCAATTGCTAAGAAAAACTCCCAAAAGCTTGGCCTCGAAAACCCATGACTGCCTAAGTGCTTATTAATCTCCTTGGACATCAAAAATATTGCAAAATTGCGTGATACATTTACCAGCAAAAAAATACTACTGATCATTTAATCGATTGCTACTGAATGTGGTCAGCAAAGTATTAGTGAAATTTATAAGAAGCATTTTCGTTTTCCTACCGTCAATGGTGTGGACAGCAATGGTATTAGAGGCTATTCCTTCGCTTCTTTTTGAGTTACTATTATATACATCAGATACAACATTGATTACAACATCAGATACAACATTGATTGCGTCACTTGTGTGAGTAGGTTGGTTGTCTTTTTCGATGAAATATTTTTCCAATTCGTTATGTATTTTTGTTTACAATTAGATCGATGGAGGGAGAGAGAGGGAGGGGAGGTTTACCCACCCCCAACCCCACCCCCCGGCCCCGTTTTTACCTTACACTAAGAAAATATCAGGCAATTTTGCCATCTAGAAGTGGTCGTGACTAAGAGTAGTCAGATATCTAGAAGTGGTCGTAACTAAGAATAGTCAGATATGCTAAGTTTGTATAATTATGAACAACATTTTCTAAAAAGTAGGTTAGACTCCAACTCTAATTGTTCTAGAAATTAAATGAGTTTTATATCCTCCTTAGTTAAATAATTCACTCACAGGGGAGACTAGGGTTCGAGCCTCAGCAGAGGCGTTTGGGGTTTAGGGCTTTGGATAGCTTCTAGGCTCCCCTCAAGACTAACTCACTAGTTCCACCGCTAACCCAATGTATATCGAATGGGAAAACAAAAACTAAATAAATAATTCACCCATATCATTTGTATTTTTCGGTTTATCTATATATAAAAACTGATAAATTCTATGAGAGAAAGAATGCTTATATTAGAAAAG
Source organism: Gaultheria prostrata (assembly GCA_036023075.1). Lineage (NCBI taxonomy): Eukaryota > Viridiplantae > Streptophyta > Magnoliopsida > Ericales > Ericaceae > Gaultheria > Gaultheria prostrata. Next base: position 7,059 of record JAXBDA010000485.1, read on the forward strand.
ACAAGTCAAAATAAAGATGTGTGGTTGGAATTGACATGTATAATAAAAGTCTTTTTCTTTAGCCCATAAGAAAGAAATTTTATAGATAAGCCAAGCAAACAAGGGGAACAAACAAGTAGCAATGTATCACAAAAATACAGGCCAGCAAAAATAAAAGGTACAAAATAAAACGACTACAAAGTGTCGTCTAGAGCAAGCTGGTCCCTCTGTTCCCTGTGTCTGGATGAGCTATGAAATCCGCAAGAGCTTGCTTGACAAGAAAGTGAGCTCTTTCAACCTCTTTGCATGAAACTTTGGAAATCCTACAAAAAATAGCCCCATATATATTAACTGAACTCTTAACTCTTCGGACAGCTGTCGCATGGTCTCTAAAGCATAGTTTTAATAAAAGTCTTCAAAATGAAAAATATGTGCGACAATTAAGGGCTGGAAATGCTCTTACTGTTATTTAAGAAATGATTACATCAGGCGTGCATTGCAAGGGTTGGCTGCTAGAAATTAATGGTGATGCATTTTAATTAGGAAGAAATTAATGGAGATGCATAACTCCTACAAAATCTTATGTTTTTTTGCACGACATGTTTTTAGGAAAAATTAATCCTAATGGAAAAATTAGAGATGTGGATCTCATAACTTTCCTACTAACTCATGAACACATTATATGTACCGGAAAGTTAAAAATTCCCGTACTTTCTTTTCAAAATTCCCTGCAACTGAACGGCCTTAGTGATGATGAAATTAGCCTCTAACATGCCGACTATTGACTTTTTGGATTTTTTTGTCATCTTAGAGCATCCTCATCAGGGGAGGCAAATCCCCCTGATGGCTATGTTGTTGAGTGAAAGGGGAAAAAAAAGCCCCAAAATCAGCCTCAACAAAGATGTGGACAATTTGCAAATGTTGTAGCTTTGCTACAGTAACTCAACAATTATGCCAAAATACTATTCACAGGTTAAGGCATATTTTATTACTACTCTCTCTCTCTCTCTGCATGTTTCTGTTTCTAATTATTTTTTTATTACTTTTTTATTCTAATTGGAAGGTTATTGTTTTTATTCTAATCAACCACGACAAAAAACGAGTCAATTTTTTAAAAATTTATGGGTAGATCTAGAAAGATAAGCACCTCCACTTGATTTTTCTCTAATTATGTGTGGACTACAATTTCGGATTCCTCTTTTACAAGTCTTTCTAGTCGTAATTAGATCTCCTTTATCTAGCTTTCATATTAGCAATCGGAGAGGGGCGCTTAGCCGCTTACTGGACTCAAACCAGGATACATGAGCAAAGTAACACTTACACTTCAGTGATCAGCTTCCGGTATCGTATTACAAGCATGAACCCGTGCTATGCACATGACAATTTCAAGTGCACGCGATTAGTATAATTTCTATCAAACAAATTTATTTTATTTAAATTGTCAACATTCATAAACAAACATCTAGAAAAAATTAACCAAGCAAATAAAATTGTCATATTAGAAGATCCAGAATGCCTTCATCTAAAAAATAGAATATTAATCACGAAGACCCCATTCATCCTCTGCCATTCCTCGACATTCCTACATATATCTGATAAAAAAATAATTAAATTCATGACATATTAGCAATCATTAAGTTATATATGTAATCATTCTGTAACAATGAAGACAGATTTATTTAATACTGATGGATGTAGCAGAGGAAACCCAGGACAAGCCGGTTATGGTGGAGTCTTTCGTGAAGAGAGAGGTCATTGGATTCTGGGCTTTTTAGAAAAGCTTGAAGATTGCACAAGTTTGGAAGCAGAGCTCTGAGGCTTATTCAGAGGCCTCGAGCTAATTCAAAATCAAGGCATGGACCCTATCGAGATCGAATCTGACTCTACTGCTGCGATTGATATGATCACTGGTGATTGCCCGGAGCATTCCCCTTTTCTTGTGTTGATCAAGGACTGCAAGACCCTTATGGAACTGGCAGGATGTTCCCTGAAACATACCCTTCGCGAGGGCAATAAGGTGGCTGATCGTCTGGCCAACCTAGGAGCTGATCAAGAGGAAAAGCTGGAGTGCCATGTCACTCCACAAGATGAGATCATTCCTCTCCTTGAGGCGGATATGAGAGGAGTTGCCTTTGAGCGCATTTAGTTTTGCTTTATTTTCTATTGTACCAAAAAAAGAAGACAGATATATTTATTATCTTTGAAACGGTGCAAACATTCTTCTGATTAGTCTATTTTCAACTCGAAGGTCACTGCAGGAGTACATTGTTCATGACGTAAAGTACATCAAAAGGATAATAGAAATATATGTCAATGCTTTCCAATATATGCTCCCAGGGTCGGTTGTTTTTCTCTTCTGGACTTCGTGTGTGTACATATATAGGTTTAGGGAAAGTCTACGTACCCAGAAAAAACACACAGAATTTACCCAGAAAGTGAAAATCAGTGGCCAGATTCTCTCCAAGTGAATCTAGGTCATTGATTTTCAAATTCTGTGTAAATTCCGTGTGTGTTTTCTGGGTACGTAGCAGTGCTGTTTGAAATATAGTTGGTGACAAGTGACAATCACCAAAACAAGGAGATCACGGTTTTCACACTTAATTGGTTTCTTTTAAGACTGTAATAACATGTCTAATTTGGTGCACTTGCACACAGGAAAAAAAAAATTAAAAATAGAGGAGTCTCCAACATTATAAACCAAATTAATGACCAAAATCAGCTTAACAAAAGACACACGCCTAAAAATGCTTGCACTCGTCCATTTCTAATCAAAAGCCCAAGTCCTTTTCAAAAATAATCAAAAGCCCAAGCAATAAGGCTTTGGATGGACCTTGGGGGAGGGAAAGTACATCTTTTTTATGGTACTTGGAAGGCTTTGATAACTCCCAATTTGCTAAACGCCCCAAATGTCCAGCCCAAAGATACAAGAAGGCTTCGGTCTGCCCACCACTTATTTTGTTTTTGTGGTGCTATGGCCACCACTTTTATTTGCTCCCGGAGTGTGCTCCACTGGCCTTTTCCACCACACAACATCTTTTTCATAAACATGTGGTGAAAAAGGCCCCAAGAACACCACATGACGGTGCTCTAGGAGCATTGTATAACCTTTCTTGTTAAATGGACTAGAAAAATTTTGCGGACGGAGAGGGTATTGCCACGTGGTGCTCGGCACCTCATCCAAGCCATTCAAACATGTTTTGGACAGCCCAGATTTATGGATGGCAATTTTGTAAATTTTGGGGGCAAATTTACCTCAACAAATCTGGACCATCCAAAACATGTTTGGACAGCTCGGATGAGGTGTCGGGTACCACGTGGCAATGGGTCCGGGGGTGCTGGTGTGCGCATCCGAGCCTTGATTTCGGTAATCAACTGCTCAGATTTTATCTTGGCAATGGACAGTCCAGATCTAAAAAATGCCGAAATGAATCAGTACCGTTGAAAATATATTCAACGGCTCAGATGCCGCACATTAGAAGCGCACACCAGAAAGTGCACACCAACACCCCGCTTCCCGTAGCAATACCCTCTCCAGACCCAAATTTTCTCCCATTTGATGGTTGCAGTTGCATAGGGCTGCCATCAATGACTTTCTTTGTACTATGATGAATTACTCATTGTAACACGAATGGTCCAGTTCAGAAAAGGCAAAAAACAGTACAAGCACATTTGGGTAGTTTGTGGCTATGGTCTTAACACAACTCCATCTTGGCTGTGCCTCTCTGGCATTGTTTATTGGGGAGGACGGGATTTAACTCTAGTGCACCAACCGAAATAAATATACTAGTAATGAAGAAAAAATGGGAATAAATACTCATTTATTGAAAAGTGCATATGGATCCATCTCTATCGACCTAGAAAAAAAAAAGAAAAAAAAAAGAGATAGATGCTTCATGATTTGATTAGCCGGTTATCGACTTCGAAAATGTGATTAGATTAGCCGACTCTCTATATCCGATCAAGTTAAATTATACTTTAGTCAACTTCATTATTTTCATAAGGTGAACCACTCGAATTATCAAGGTAAAATCTATAATGGGTCCGAGAAAGGCGAACGACACAATGTCATGAGGAAAATGGATTCCAAACAAGTTGAATCTGGGAAAAACGAACCAAACAACCAACAAATTTATTGAATTGCACGACTACTTTTTTGTTTTTTTTCTAGGTGATAGAATTAGGGATTAGCCCACCAAGAAAATGGTGACTTTGTGTACAGAAGAATCCAACCAATAGCTACACGTGAAAAATGATTTGGGAATTTCAGCAATCACTTTCTCTCAAATCTTGTGAACTCCTCTCAAATTTAGACCAAACTCTATATTCAACGTCTCTTAAGACATCACCAACGTATGTCATATTGCAAGATCAACCTCATTTCGTCTAGCGTTTTAATGCATTAATTTTGTCACATTTTTAAAAATTAATCATTCATCGTAACAAAGAAAAATTTAAGCAACAACGTTAAAAACAAATTTACTAAAACAAAACTAATCCAAAACAAACGAACAAACATTAGATTGGTTTTCTCCTCCAAAGAACAAAAAAATCCTTGCACATTTTGCCGGAAAAAATAAGCCAAGTTCAATGGGTTAAATGGGTTAAACATGAAAGTTAACTTTCCATCTCTTTCTAAGACAATCTTGTTATGTGAACAACAACAAAAAATAAGTATAGAATTCCTGCTTTTTGTACTATTATCTCGCCAATCAAACTGACCATATTAGTTCATCAGTTACTAATACAAGGTTTGTTTGTGTTCTGATTAATAAATAAGTCGAGTTGAACCAAACTCTATAAGCTCAAATCTTTTTTAGAGTTCCTGCTCCGTCTTTTGAGTCTGATTTTTTTTTTTTTTTCGGTTTCCATGTCCAATAAACTTAAGTTTTTTTCTTCTTGTGAAAAACTAAGGTTAAAAAGGATGAGAAATTTTCGATTTCTTTTGTTGCTTTTTTAGTTTTTTTTATTTAGAAAACAGTAAAGCTTTAAAAACAACCCAAGCTGTATAATATAACTTTTATAAAATGATGATTTTTATGATCTCTGTTTAATTAATTGCCGAAGTTGCTAAAGGGAATTATGTGGCCATAGGCTTAACACACTTCCTCTTTGCAGTAGCTCGCTGGCATTCTTTATGGTGAGGGCAGGATTAATTTCTGAATACTAACCGGAATAATATCAAGAAAAGAGATTAAATGCTCATTTATTGGAAAGTAATTTCCCATAGTAACTTATTGACTTCTCAGATTTTAATGAAAGTCCATATATAGCCACATACTTTTGGGCACAGATTGGGACATTTGATGCATGTGGGGAGGGGCAGAGAGGGACTAGGGATTGACAAGTGAGTACAAGTACGGTCACTTGACTTTACGCATTTTGATTTCTCATAACCAGAACTAACATTTACGTAATAGTTTATAGTGAAATTTTGCTATTTTGAACCAACAAAATTCTTTAAATTGCTCAAACTTTGCTTCGATTGCATAAAGACTTCGAATGTTCTTTTCTTTTCGATAGTTGGTTATTTTATAAATGAGAATATTCCTTCATTTTTAGAATGTAGCAGGAGTTGGGACCAATTTTAATACAAAATAATATTTATCAGTATATATCTAGCTTATAATTAACTTGTAAATTTACCTATTTCTTTAGATTAGAAAATTAAAATAACTTGCATGTGGATTTAAGTTTTGACCTCACAAACCAAACATCTTAATTTCGCCCCTGAATGTGAGTTTACAAAATCGGACAATCAAAATGTACGCTCCGTAGGCTGAGCTCCCTTTTGGTTTGGCACTTTCATGCCCAAAACACACTTTCTCATATATCCCATTTTATTACTTTGTAATTTCTTTTATTTACCTTTTTAGAGAGTCTGTATAGGAAGTGGAAGGAATTAAATATATCTTGTAACATTTGACCATGGGTCGGTAGTCAGTCAAGGCGCACGTGATTTGTGGCAGAAAATCTGACGGACTAATTTGCACAAGATTGATATGCTGCCTATTCAATTGGAAAGTTTGGAGACCATTGAAATTGGAAAGATTTTAGTATCCTGCAAATCTTCCTCAAACAAGGAATGACTTGGGAAATCAGACAAGTATGCACCGAGATTTTCAGCTGACTTTATGGAATTATTGCGTAGTCAAACAAGGAAAGATTCACGGATTAATTTCTATTTCACGGCTCAAGACACGGCTCGAGTCATTCCTGCTTTATATCAAAAGTCTATAAATTAAAATGTGAGGGCAACACATAAAGCGTGGTCTTATTCAGAGCAGTTAGAGACGATATTTTTTAGAGGCAGAAAAAACACGTCTGTGTGTCTTGGAGTTCCATCGATCATCACGCTTCCAAGTTTTCTCCAAGAAGTTTGCGTCACTTTCAATCTCTACGATTAAGTTGCTTCCAGTGGATTTCCGGAAGGGAAATCAGAAGGCTTGAGGATTCGAGGCGGCGGCAGTCAAGCACGGGGTACGGTGAACGAGGATTCGGCTATCATTCTTGAGTCAATTGTCAGGACTCAACTGTGTAGTAAGTATGATTGTAACCGTACAATGGTTTTTATAGTGCTTGATTCCTTCCCGTGGTTTTTTCCCATATAGGGTTTTTCCACGTATATCCAGTGTTCTTCGTATTTTTATTTCATTATCTACTTATTGCTTTGTGATTTTTATTTTCGCACCAAAGTAGGAATTTCACAAGAAAACATATACGTGCAAATCAGTGCACCAAATCAAAATTTATGGACATAGCCCATTCAATATTTTAACGAGGGCAAGTAGCAAGGTCAATGAAATGCACGTAATATGAGCACAACTCCTCAAGACTCTGTATTTTGCCTGTTATTTTGTGATTGGTTAATTTAAAAATAAGCTTATCCTAATCGACGAAAGGATCAAGAATTTAGAACAGCCCACCAAGGAACAATCCAAAATTTGAAGTTCTCTCTTCATTCAACTGTAAACAAATATCGCTGTTACTTGCACGTGTGGAAGATGGTTTCTGCATTACCTGAAACTTAAACTTTCTAGACTTCTAGTGATATTCTAGGTACTTTCGATTCCTTTGAAGCTAGTTCATATCTCGTTTTACTCTTGCTTTTGTTAAATTCTACTAGTGGATAATGAGATTGATCTAGTAAAATTAGTCAAGTTATGTAAGCTCCTTTGTGTTGGCAATTTCATTGACAAAATACACATTCTGTGTATTTCCATTTATCGAATAGTAGTTTATTTTCCTTTTTACTTTTAGAATGTATGTTTAGGAAGTGGAAGAAAATTAATATTATTTTGTATCGAGATATCGAGTTTAAGGGTAAGTCATGGAATTCGATATGCAGTGCCCTATCTTCGTATTTCTTCGTATTTTAAGCAATATGCTCAAGCAACTCGGGTTGATTTATGCAGCTATAAATACAAAGCCATTAGTTCTTTTTGATATAACGCAGTTGCCACACTTTGTTTCCAGTGCTCCTATTCATCATTAACACACTATTGGGCACTAGGGTTTATGAATCTTGAAGAACTATGAAGGTTTGTGACTGCTTATGCTTAAAGTTCCTTTTCAAAAGGTTAAATACACCATCAACAATCAACTTTTTGAGAGAAGACCTACGGAGGATTCCTAGGCAGTACAAGTCCTTCAATGGATTTCGGGAGGCAAATAGAAGGCTTGGGGATTCAAGGCAGCGACAGTCAAAGCACTGGGTGTGATGAATGTGGGTTCGGCAAGTAGATCTTAGCTCGATTTTGAGGATTCTAATCATAGATAAGATTGCTTGTAACTGCATATTGAGTATAGTATTTTTGATTCCTTTCCATGGTTTTTTTTTCCCATTTGGGGTTTTCAACGTATATCTTAGTGTTCTTCGTTTTATTGCTTTTTATTTGTGCGTTTTGCTTATAAATAGATTGATTATTGATTGGTGAGATTTTCGATTGAGAGTTCATACATAAAAAAACAATTAAACCTAGGCGAACTAGGATTTTTCAAGTTACGCGGACAGTTGAGTCTTCAAGAAAAAAGTAAAAACAAACTTCCAAGTCTTCTTGTATTTCCCCTTTCTTTTTCAAGTTAGACCAAACTCCTGTTGAAGGGTGTTGGGTGAGTGTTTATTTGGCTCTCATATGGATCTCCGATTCGGTTTCGGCTGGAGCCACGTCTTCCTCAACCTAGGCCTGCAAAAGAGGATAACGGATAACGTTAGTGCCTAGTCGGCCGGTAGGCACTCCGATGCCTTAAGTCAGCCTCAACCGAAAGAAAAGAAAGCATAGAGCTCAGGAGTGAATAGTAGCAGCGTACCTCTCTAGTGTTTATAACAATACTTTATACAGTTAGGGTCCAAATAAGCTCATGCTTGCCACATGCCCCAACCGAGTGTCATGTGACCATACTGAACTCCGGTTTGCACATAAACTACCCATCTCCACTCTGGTCGGAATGGCCTAGCTTCGCGATCCCACGGACTTGGGCGCATACTTCACAAGCCACAAGCCCATACCAACGGGTCGGTCCAACGAACGCAGTTTAGCCCCAAGCACCTAACGCCTTGGGGCTGCTTATCTGCTAGGCTTGATAGGAGCGTTCCAGTTGAGCACAATTGGCATGCTAACTTAGCCATTTCGGCCACATGCCCATTCCAACAAGTCGGCCCAAGCATTACCCATTTGGTCGAATGCTCTGGCCGATTCGGTCCACTAAAAGGGGCATACAAATTAGTCCCGACATTCAAAATAAGTATGAACTGCCATTGTATTTCTGGTGAGAAACTATGAATGCTAGTGGTTTGAGTTAGTTTGCTAAATTATGTATTCTAGCACTCCAAATTATGAATGTTAGTAATTCACGTTACAAATTATTTTAGTGGAATCAATATGGCGGCCCACTTCACTCTAAATTTTTCGTCAGCAGAATAACTTCAAAATACCAATTGTTTCCTGTAAAAATATCAAGATTTTTTTTTTTTTGTCTAAATGGTATTTTGGGTATTTTTACCCAAGTGAATTAACATTTCCGTAGTATTTCAGGGACAAAAATCTGTTCCATTTCCAGTTTGGTAAGAAGAAGGATAAGTAAATTAATGAGACCTGTCACATCATATCTACAATTTGGCAAGAAGTTAGAACCAAAATTTTAATAATAAGATCCCATATGAGGAACCATCTTTTTTTTTTTTTAATATAACAGTTATTTGTAAAGTCTGCCTCATATGAAATGAGATATACACATAATACTCTACAATACAAATAACCCTTGAATTAAAAAACAATTATGTAACCACCGGACCCAGAAATTAAACCAAATTCGAGAAAAGGCCGAAACTATTTCAAATGACGATTGTGTTTGACATCTAAACACAACCAAACACAGCCATTTCAATCAAACACAGCCAAGAATATCTGTTTACTTCACTTTGTGCTAAAGTAAAGGGATGGCGAACAAAGAAACAAAACAATTGTCTGGTGAATAGTATTGGTTCAATCAAACACGGCCCAGATTTATTCGGCGCAAATATACTCACGGCTCATCCGTGAATAAGTATTTTTCATCCTTTAAAACACTTTTGGCTGGAAAATTTCAAGAATTCATTGAATACTTTCTCATTACGAGCCTATGTTCTGTACAATGTCCTAAAACTAAAAATTTGCTGCTATCTGAAAACATAATCAGCTAAATCCCCACCCCAAACATTTTCCCCTGACCCCCCCAAAAATGAATTACTAGTCCTATCTTCCTCATGACTTCTAATGCTAATCCAATTCCCATCCCATCTCCAGTTTGCTTCCCCGGAACACAACGATAACCGTTCGATCCTTCTCTCCGGAGAATCCGAACACATTTTCTCACACGTAACATCGAGGCTTTCTTGCTCTTCTATTGAGTTCCACACACCTTGATCCAACACACACGTTGGCGAAAAATCGGAACAGAATTCAAGAATTTGCTTTCTTTCGGAATTGGATTCCGAAAGAAACGGATGTGTGAGAAGTTGTTTAGCCGTCCACCGCTCTTTTGAATCTGTCCTCAGGCACTTGCTCAAGAAATCCTTTCCTTCGTCGGAAAGAAAACCGGGAAGCTCCGGAATTTCGCCGGAATGTCCGATTCTGTACAAAACCGCTAACGGGTTTTCAACACGTGTCCACGGTGGCCCGCCCGTGGCCATTTCAATAACCGTGCACCCAAGTGCCCATATATCAGCAGGGCACCCCTGCTCCTCCCCACGTGCCACCTCCGGCGCGAAATACATCGGCGTGCCCCCTATCCCCGCCGCCTCTCCCTCCGCCGTGTTCAGCCACCTGGCACAACCGAAGTCGGCGATTTTGGCCATATTTTTTTCCCCGACTAAGATGTTCTGACCCTTGATGTCACAATGTGCTATGCCACTAGAATGAATGTACTCTAACCCTTGCACAATTTGCCTAGTGAAAAATCCGATCGCCGGCTCACCAAGCCGGCGATCGCCCCGGCTCAGACCGGCTATCGTGCCGCCAGGTAAGTACTCCATTAGTAAATTGTACATGGCCTTGTTGTCTTCGTTACTAATTTCGTTCCCAAGGTAGCCAACTACGTGGGGAGACCTCAAACAGGACAGAATCCTCTGCTCCCTTTGCAAAAAACTCGACCGCGATTGCTCAACGGATTTAACTGCGAAAGTCTCGCCCGAGAGGCGGGAGGTGGCGGCGAAGACGGTGGCGGATGAACCGCGGCCGATAATTCGGCCTCTGGTCCATTCCATTTTTGTGGGTGAGTATGTAGTCGAGGCGAAGCAAGAAATGTTGGTTTGGTTTTGTTCTGTTTTTTAGTTGGTTAAAGTGGGCTTTATATAATGAGTCCCCAAAAGTGTGGGGCCTCACAAATAAAACAACGTTAAAAATTTTATTAGTTGGTGGGTGGGCGGCCTCTTTCTCTCTCTATACGTATAGCTTGTCTCTCTCTCTCTAGAAGTGATGATGATGCCTTTTACGGGGTGGGGGGGAGAGTTTACACAGTGTAAAAGGTTGGCCGGGTGGACAGCTAGGCCGCCTGGACGGCCCATTACTTGGCAAAAGGGGCACGTGGAGGGATTTGAATCAAACGAGTGGAAGTACTAGAGGAAGAAGAAAAAGAAAAAATGAGAGCCCAAAAAGTATATCGGGTTGGTCGGTGAATTCGCTCCCTACATAATATATTCTTGAGTTAGGCCGGGTAAAAAAACAGAAAGAAATTTCGTATGTATCCTTTAGTCCAAGTGTGAATGAGATGTCTTTGACCGGAACGAGTTTGGGATTAATTGAAGTGCGGGTAAGCTATTCAAGAAACCCTTTGTCAGATCCCCACATCGGTGGGTTATGGTAAATATGAGTAATCTACAATGAATGTCGAGCAGTTACTGTGTAACTTGAGGTTAATCTTTTGAGCTACGTGGTTAGACTTAGGTTTAGCAGGTCAGCTGGAGCAGGTCGTTACATTCTTAACCATCGAAAAAGGAAGAAAGAGAAAAAAAAATTAGGGGGTTTGGTAATTTTTGGTGGTTATGTGGAAGGAAGGAAGTTGGGATGTGGTTAGATTGGATTGGATGATCGAATATTCCTAAACATGGATGCTCTGTTTTTTTATCTTGAATGGGAGTGGAAACTTTGTGGGGATGGGTATGGTGGGAAGTGGGTTGAACCACCACCAAATTGGTGGATTTTTGTGAGTAAAGTTCCAACTTTTTGCCTGAGAGTTTGAATTCGAGATGAACTATATGCTCTTATCCAAAATATAAACGTGTACATAATTCTATACATATAGTTTTTTATAATCAGTATATATGTAAGCACAGTTCGATTTATCTCGGATTCTGAAATTAACAAATAGACAAGCTTTAGTCGCACAAGAGTTATCTACTGATGGTGTGAGTCACCGTTACTTGCTGCTATTTTCTTACTCAACTAAAGTCCTTCGGATTATTCGTATTTATGTTTAAATTTGTTCTTTAGTTCTAAAATTATGCTCGATACAAGCATTAAAGGACAAATTTTAAAGTGCGTTTCTTAAAAAAGTGAATTGCAAGTCCAAGTAATTAGCAGTAAGTAGCTAGAAGATTAATTAACTAATTGCATTAGTGGATGTTTTAAGATTGAGGACGACTTAGTGATCTTCACTACCAAATCCAGAGCATCAAATATACATATGCATTTTGTTTATCAACCAAATCCCTTTGATCAACCAATTCCTAACAATCATGAAGTCATATCCTATACGAATCTAGCTAGGAATCCTTCTTCTTCTTCTTTTTTAATTAATGTTGAAAATTTGGAATCTTAACTTCAAAGTGTTGAGACTTTTGATTTAAAAAGTTTAAAACAAATTAACAATTCTAGTGTCTTTTACATTTTCTCTTATCAGAATGTTTTTCAACTTCAATCTATATTGTATGTTTTTATTTTCTCTCGTCAAGATAAATGACTAGTCCCGTATAGTTCGGGAAAAAAAAAACTAGCAAAAAGTTCATTAAATACTCTCTCCGTCCCTTTTTAAGTGTGTTACCTCGTAATTCCAACTTATTTTCTCACATCAACTTTTACAACTTTTACATCTACTTTCCACTACTTGCCCTTATCAATATAATAATATCCACTAACTTTTCAAAAAGGAATCTACTTTTAAGGGCAAAAAAGGAAATGTACCCACTAACTTTTCAAAACACACACTTATTAAGGGACAGCCCAAAATGGAAATGTCTACATTTATTAAGGGACGGAGGGAGTAGTAATTATACCCCTATCTTTAATAAAATTAGTTTAGTCAAAACTCACTCTTAGCTTAATTCTAAAGTGAGCTGATTAAAGCCCCAATTCTCACTTAAAAGAAAAATGTGTGAGATGATGTGACGAATAGACAGCCTTATATAACCTTGCTTTCTTTGAATTATAAGTTGATTCTCGTGACTCGAACTCCGGCAAAAGCAAAACGATTTGTATTCAGTAATTAAGATATTTTTGGGTACACTCAAGATATAATTATGTCAGCATGATGTGACAAATAAATAGCCTAAATCTTCCTTTCTTTGAATTAAGGGTTGCTCCAATCCTGACTTAATTAATTTATGGATAAATTTGCATTGATGTATTTTAATTAAGATAATGACATGTTTTGTAAAACGCAATAAATCGGTTTGTGGATCAAGCTCTCGTAACTCACACTCCTGCCAAAGCAGAACGGTTTGGATTTTCAAAATGTTTTTGGATACACTAAAGATGTAATAATGTCATCATCTTCCAGAATTTTGATATCTAAGTTTCGACGTTAGTCTCGAAATTTGTGCCACGTGCAATCTTAAGATATGGTTTTTAGTTGTCACAATCTTAAGACTAATAAATCATTTAAAAAGTGAAGGAGTTTTGTCTTAGTGGTTAATGGCTTGTAAGTTAAGATATGAAAATTGTTGGGCTCCAAAAATGATAAAAAGGTGCCCAAAAGATATTTTTAAAGTTTCCGTTAGCTTCAATGGTTGATTTGTGAATTTCTCTCAATCGAAGCAACAATGACTCATTTATACCCACCTATCACTTCACCCCACACCACTGCTAGCTTAACAAGGATGGAGTCAAAATGAGACAAATGATGGCGGCCGCCACCACAAAATCTTCAAAAAATATAATTATTATATAGAAAATAAAAAAAATATCCCTAAATTATATAGATTCGACACCACTAAATTTTTAAAGTATACATATTTTCGCCATCATAAAGATAAAATCTTGGCTCCGTCCCTGGTTAGCTAGGAACATCAATGGCGTAATACCAATTGATTACGCCGACATTCTTTCACAAACCTTGCTAGCCTAGCTAGTAATCTTCAAATTAAAGCAACATGTGAGACTAATGGGTTTTTCCAACTTATTTTTGAGGTGGTTCATAAGAAATTAATAAATAAAGTTTTGTTTGGATCTTAAATTTGTTGGGGAACTTTTTAGAACTACGAAAGATAACAATATAACGTAGTGAAAAAGTTGAGCTTTATATATTTGATTGGCGTAAATTGTCTAGTTGTATCTGAAAATCAAGTTCAAGAATATGAATGGAAAGCTGGTCGCAATCATTGGGCCCTTTCAAATATTTTTTTTATTGGACCGTCTTGTTATTCTATGCTAGAATCTACTCGTTATTTATTTAATTTCATTCATGTTCTATATTTTTTTTTTAAATCTATCCAAAAATCTATGACCCAATTAATCACAACTTGATAAACTTGAAAGAAGATCGTGTTTCATAATCTAATCGTCTCTAAATTCTGACGGTTTTATCTTTAAGTTATTTCGTGCACGTTTAGTCAGTATTTACCTAAGAGAGTTTTGTTTGAGCTACGAAATTGGCAAAATATCACCCACATAAATCTCCTTCTTTCCCTACCCAATATTTCATATAACATACCCTAGCATACCTTACACACACCTAATTTAATTACCTCATAATTAATAGGCCACCAAAATGGTGGTCATAAGCAAATAAAGGCCAAAAAACCAAAAAAGTTGGTTTTGAAAAAGAAGGTAGATGAAAGAGAGAAGCTAGCTAGGCAAAAGTGGAAGAAAAATGGTGAGAGAGTTGCAACCAATTAATACCAAAAGTGATGATGCAATTCATATGGATAATAATGTACCAAAGTAGAGAAGGTGTTGGTTGTAAAGTAGTAAAAGCCAAGTGAAGTGGAGGGAGGGAGGGAGGGGGTGGCTCACTTTCCTCCACATACAAATATAATGGAGTATATAATACCTATATTCTATCTGCCTTCCCGTCAAATTAGTTTTGTTGGTTGGGCCAACGTAACGCATCTAGCTAGTTCAGTAGAGATGTTAGATATACTAGAAAAAAAGGTATTCGAACCAGTTTATGCACACTCGATCATTCTGCTCCCGTCTCCGGTTCACGTAATACTAAGCAGATTCAAAAGAAATTATTTCTTGCAACCTGACCCCTGGAATCGAACCATATTAAATTGTGTGAAGAGCAAACTTATCGACCAACCGGACTAATATCGGGTTGGTTCAAGATGTTAGATATATAGTATGTATATGTGGCAGGATCTAAGGCGTGGCTTGTAAGATTACTAATGATTAGAAGGCATTCCTCCCACGGAAGTCACGTGTCCTTTTTCTTCAAATTTTACTTTGTTTTATATGTGCCTTTTTGCCTTTGCCTTTGCGTTTGCGTTTGCGTTTGCCTTTGCCTTGATGTGTTTTCATGGGAAGGGAGAACGGTGGGGATAGTATCAACCATTGGTCATGTGACAAGTGTAGTATGAATTTCCGGGAACACTTTTAGATGTGTGATTTTTGGAAAGGTATTTGGGGTGTTTTGGAGGAAAAAAAATAAGGGTGTTGCTAACGAGCGTACTATTGTGTCCATTAAGGGTACAAAAAAGTATATTTATTTAGTCTCATTTGTACTATAAAATATATTTTTAAAGTACAAATGTGACCCACAAGTGTATCTTTTTGTACCCTTAACGAGCGCAACATTGCACCCGTTAGCATTTTCTAAAAAATAATCCTGAATTATTGAATATTATTGGCTTAAACAGTCATTTCTCATCAATTGAAGAAGTCATCTAACTACAAGTGGCGGCTAGCTCATGTAGTAGAGTTTTTGAATGTCACATACTGTATTTCAGGATCAAGTCTCATTCTCCCCCATGCAAGGATTTAAATATCGGTCGATACGCGATGTATCCGCCCCTACGTATCAGTTTTTCAAGGGACCGATACCGATATTGACCGATATACGGGCCGATATACGGGCCGATATCGGCCGATATTTGGCTGTATCACCGATACCGCTACGTAATCCGATACCGAGATTTAAAACCTTGCCCCCATGTAATATATTACGAATGGCGAATGACCCAAAAAAAAAAAAAAAAAGAAGTGATCTAACTTATTGGCGTATTTTTATCGTATGTCCCCCCGAAGGGACTACTAGTATAGAGGATTATTGGCTTAAACAGTTATTTTTCACAATGTTTTATTTTCAGTGCACACGTAAGTCAACTAGTGTTCAAGGCTCATTTTCCGCCACAATTGGTATGGACCCGAAACAAATATTGCAAACCTCGTTCCAATGTGTGGTAGAAAAAGATAACCCGGGGGCGTTCTCTTCTTTTCAATTTTCGAGTTCACATTTCGGACTTGCAAGAAGAACGATTCACGCAAATCAGCACGACAAAAATTCAGTAGATTGGACATGAATGCAGGAAAAAACTGAATGAAGATATATAATTTGAAACTCGGTAATTTAGCCATCGATGTTTGATGAAACTAATTTTTACGAACCTTTCAGAGTACTGTTATTGGCGATATAAGTTGGTGTTGGCAAGAGTAAAAATAGATATAAGCAGGGGTGACGCCAATGTATTGTTACTCAATTAAAAATTTCCAAGAATTACCGAGTATGTTTGTACCTTTTTTCTGGTAAGCCAATAATCTCATGACATCACTTCCAAACCTTAAATGAACCCACAAGGATAAGGCAAGTGCAGAGTCTGCAGACTATACAAGTAGGAAGTCTACTAGAGGCTACTAATATGTCCAGACTAAAGACTAGCAGCCTATCATAGAGTAGAAATCCTATTCCTTGTATGACTTCCTTTGTTGTACGTCTTTTGTTTGTGTATATGCAGAGTATAGCTAACGATTGATAAAAAAAAAAAAAAAACTTTGTTGTACTAATGTACTTACATTTTTCTTTACAAAGTGTCTTTCTAGTACTCCTAATAACCTTTTTTTTTTTTTAAGGTTTTTACATTTACTTCCTCCGTCCCCAATTTTTTGTCCCTTGTTCTATTTTAATTGGATAAAAAAAAATACTCCAATATGAATTATATAGTATTTAATATGAATCTTGTTTGATAAATAGTACAGTATCAATTAGTTTTATAAGACAATGTTTTCAAAATCGTGTAAAACAATGTAAATTATGAGATATAATCAATTGAAAAGTAACATGAACTCCCAAAGAGACTAATAAATTGGGACGGATGAAGTACAATACAAGCAAATTTTTCATAAGATTGATTAATGACACCACTGACTGAAATTCCTGGAGTTCCACTGGATATAAGTATGTGTTTGACAAAGAGTTAAATAGATGCTGAAAATTTAGTAAAACTCAAGTGACGTTTTTGTTCCTTTTCGAAGGCGAAAAATCAGAATTAGTAACAGCAGCTGTCTCTGTTGTTGCTTTGTCGTTCCGTTATGGAAAATTTCTTGAGTGGGTTATGATTAAAAAATGGGCGTCCCCAAAGCCCCATTGGCTGCAGGTTTTGCCGTCCGCATACATTTTATTGGTTAATTTTGGTGCTCTCTAGCATTTTTCTTCTTTAATACTCTCTGCTTCCGTCCAATTTTGATAGTCTTTTATTTCGGCAAGATTGTAGGTGTGGTATCTATAGACGAGAAGTTGATGGAAAATAGGCTTATGTGGTTTGGGTGTGTCTATCGTAAACCAACGGATGCAGTAGTTAAAAGAATGGATAGGATAGTTTCGGGTAGCAACGCTCCGGGGAGGGAAATACCGAAATTGGCATTAGATGCGGTAGTGCGCAAGGATTTGAGTCTACTAGGTCTAAGTGAGCAAGCAGCATTTGACAGAGTTCAATGGAGGAAAATAATTTATGTAACCGACCCCAATTGATTTGGGACATAAAACTCGGTTTGGTTTGGTTTAGACGTCCCAAAATAGATATTCATTTTTTTAACATATATTAATAGAGAGTAGCGATCTAATGAGTGATCTCTTATTTTGTTAAAATGCAGATCTACAATTTCCCGGTCGAATTTTGATGATCCGAACCGTTCAATGTGTTTAAAACGTGTTTTCAAGGGTCCCTACGAGGAATCACAAAAAAAAAAGACCAAAAAGGGCTTCATCCGAGCAAGTTTTCACGTAGACCGTAGATAAAGTTTTATGAAAAACTGCTTGGTTGAAGCCCTTCCAAACCATTATTTTTTGTGATTCCTCGTAGGGGATCCTTAAAAACACATTGAACGGTTTAGATCATTAAAATTTGATTGAGAAATGGTAGGTCTGCATTTTAACAAAATGATGAATCCCTCATTAGATCGCGCTATTATATTAATAGAAACTTGGTAAAATATCATTCTCGTCCTTGTATTTAAATAGAACTACTACTACTATTTTCATCAACCAAATCTCAAATCGGAGGGCATAATTGGAAAGTGAAATCCTTTTACGAGCAATCATTAAATAGACTATGAAAATGGGACCGAGGGAATAGTACTGGCTACTATTTAAGTTTAATTTTCACATTTAAACCTCTTGATAGGTAAGTGGTCACACGTCAATAAAGAGTGTTTTCGAGTTTCTCGAAGAAGGTTAACTTAACTTGCATGCACCAGAATGAAAACGAAGGTGAAAAGAAAGGATTGCTAAAACTGTACACGTGGGGGCTAATTAGCTCTTGTTGAAGAGTTGGATTGATTGAGACTTTCGCAACTTTCGAAAGTCATTTTCTCAATTAATGTAACTGCTTTGCCTGCCAACGTTGCAATTGGCCGGTGTCTGTATTTTTTATATTTTGGTATTCGAACCAGTTTGTCCGTACCTCGATTAATTCCAAGAGATATTTCAATTTTAAGTCAAAGCAAAGCTGGTTGGTGTTTCTAAAACAAGGGCGGAGCCACCCTTGGGCTGAGGTAGGCTGCAGGCCTGCAGCCCAGGTGACCTTGCAAAAAATTAAAAAAAAAAAAAAAATTATATGCAAGTTTTGGACCCAACAAGTTTTATCCCGCCCTAAAATTTTCAGCCCAACCGGAGAACCCACAATCCGGCACATTTTGCAATTAACCAAAAATCAGATCCAAAAAAAAAAAAAAAACTAAATAAAGGATCCGAAATATATCTTGCTCTCTCTGAAAGAAAAAGAAAGAAAACAAATCGCCGCCATTGTTTTTCAGATCAGTAGAGCTTCTTCATATTCTTCCCCTCAAATCTCTCTCTCTCTCTCTCTCTCTCTCTCTCTCTCTCTCTCTCAGATCCCCAACTCAATTGATTCCGATCATCACCACTACCACTCTCTCTCTCTCAGATCCCCAACTCAATTGATTCCGATCATCACCACTACCACTGGAGCTCTAGAGCAAGTTGCAACGACAATCACATCTTATTCGGTAGGGTTTTATGTTCGAGCAACTCTTTGTCTGCAAATTCTAATAGGAACAGAAGTTCCCAAGTGGAAAAAAATTAGAGACTTTTGAATGTGTTTGGACCTTTGGCAGTAGAGAATCTCACATAGTGGATGTTAAAAGACTTACTCACTCCGTTCCAAAATGTTTGCCCCCTACAAAACTACGTGCAATTTTCAAACTAAAAAATAATGTATTTACAAAAATAATTTTCAATTTTTTTTTGCACCATATTAAAGTTCTCAATGAGATCTATCAAACAAAATCTCCATTGCTTAGAAAATTATTTTTGTAACTATATTATTTTTTAGTTTGAAAATTGCACGTAGTTTCGTAGGGAGCAAACATTTTGGAACGGAGGGAGTATTAAATTCAGTTGAGGTTTTAGGGTCACGTGCCGGTCACTGTCCAATGTCCATTGATGATTTCCAAAGACAAAAGCTGTCTCTCTCCTCTCTACTTTATTGCATTCCAAAGTGTAAATCTGTATTTTCTTTACCCAACTACCCAAGTCACGTACTGTTTTTTAGGCTTTTTTATTGGGGTATTTTTGTTATTAGATTTAAGGCTTCCTAATTTGTGTTTAACCTTAGTGAAATTTGAAATGTAGGACAATCATATACACATACCACGGAGTTTCGGACTATATCTTCTATTCACTGTGAGACTTCAGATTTGTAACTTGTAAGTATTCCCTTATTATGCAGAGCACTGGCGGGTGTGCTTAGTTTTTTTATGTTAAATGCAGAGCACTGGCGGGTGTGCTTAATTTTTATATTAAATGGAGAGCACTGGCTGGTGTGCTTATTAAATTGATTTGTAATATTGGTTCTTACACTCTTACTTTTTTAGGATTAGATTATAATGGCACAGCAAAAAAAAAAAGGAGGAAAAAATCTTCTGTCATTCTTCAAACCAAAAATGAATACACCAGAAAGTGAAATTCCTTCTCAGTCCAATGTTGATAATTCAATTGCCGATGAGCAACCTCCTCCTAAAAGTCAACGAGTTGAATTTGATGATAGTTCTCTTGTACGAATTTATTGGACGTTAATTATAAAGCTTTTTTTGTTTATATGTAGTAGTTTATAAATTTTGGTTAGCCCAGGGTAGATTAACGTCCTGGCTCCGCCCTTGTTCCGAAATTATCAGAGTTGTAGATCACATATAGGACATTCGCTTCTACTGTTAATCACTGATTCTGCTCTTACAAATTACTCTCCCTCCGTTCATTTTTAAGTGTGTAGTTTAGTAAATGTAACTTATTAAAGAAACATTATCATTATACATTTTAGATCCACTTTTATCTCCATGCTTTACATCTTTTAGAGTATGTCAACTTCTACCTCCACTTTCCAAAATTATCATCCACTTTTACTCATCAACTATTTATCCATTAACTTTTCAAAAGAACAAAATAATAGAGAAATGCTAATAACAACTCATTGAGTTGTAACTAAGGGAGGAACAGGACAAAAAAAAAAAATTCCGATGCGCCTTAAATACTTTTCAAGACACTTTAACGCATCGAAAATAATATTTCTCTTCCTCTCTATTAGCATTTTTCTTTTCCAAATGTATTTCAATTTTGGTCATTATTAAGTAAAATGACTGATGCAGACCAGGCTGCCGAGACTTGGCTAGAATGGTTGCGGCCCCGTCCGCGGCTCAAACGGCACCATTAAGTAAGTCGCACGGACCAACGTTGGCGAAAAGGCTCCGAGCCCGCGTTTGGAAGCGAAACGGGCTTCTGCACATTTCTCATCGCTGTTCCAGCGATGATGAACAATGGATTTCGGCCGTTCGGCAACGTCTAGGCCTTCAAACGGGCAATTTTGCCGTTTTAGGAAATAATTGATTTGCTTATAACTTTTAGCAGGAAATTCCGTTTTAGTTGCCATCTGTTTTGGCAACCTTATAATTCTTCCTAGTTATAGATTTTCCCAGTCCAATTAGAATTTTCCATTTTTGGCAATTTTCGTATTTTATTTTATTTCGGCTTGATTAGCAAGTCAAATCCTTTCGTAATTTGTTTCCTAGTTGGCCCCGGGTTTCTCTGGTACTATAAGTATGACTGTAAGCCTGTTGGCAGAATTTAGTTGTTATTGAAATAAGAAAACGAGTTTTACTCATATATTGGTCGTTTAAGGAGGGAGTACCTCCGGGTCGATCTTATTGTTCGTGTTTCTTTTGCACGATCGTTTTGTTACATAGGATGCGCTGCATCAGGACATAGAAACTCTTCTATTTTGTGAGAGAGATATT
The DNA here is from genome assembly GCA_036023075.1 of Gaultheria prostrata. NCBI lineage: Eukaryota > Viridiplantae > Streptophyta > Magnoliopsida > Ericales > Ericaceae > Gaultheria > Gaultheria prostrata. The sequence continues at coordinate 28,472 of JAXBDA010000485.1, forward strand.
TTGGGAAATAAAAATACAAATACGACTTACAGAACTCATTCGAGGTGATTCTTAAAATTTACGTCAGGAGGATAATAAAAATCAAAGAATATATGTTTTCTCACAAAGATGATGGAACAGTCAATTATTTATTGCAAGCTCGAGCTCTCTTTCATCACAAAATACATATTTTCGTGTATCCCAATTTATTATATTGTAATTTCTATTAAATTATTTTAGAAAGTGGAAGGAAATGAATATGTAATAGTCGTGGAGTGATCTATGCAGTGTAATTCCAGATTATAGAGTTTTAAAAATTTGACACACACTTTCAAGCGAAGTGCTCAAGCAACATTCAAGTCAAGCATTTGATCTGTTAGCAGCGTGCTCAAGTAACTTTCTGCGGCCATACTTTTAACGTTTTCATAGAGAGAGGTCTTTTCATTGGGTTCCCACATTGAGTCTTGATGAACAAGGATTCGGCAATCGATTCTTAGGTCAATTGAGAGAAGTTTCAATTGTAAGTTAAGGCCGGTTAATCACATACTGTTATTTTTTTAGTGTTTCAATCTTTCCCGTGGTTTTTATCCTTTTCGAGGTTTCGAGGTTTTCCACGTATATAGCATGTTCGTAGTCGGTTGAATAGCTAAATAGGAATTTCATTTATGGTAGAGAATGAGTTATCATGAGTTGAGCAGTGATAAGGATAGATACACTTGGATATATTTTTGTTCAAAAATGTTTTCGGATCTATGTCTAGATGTCTTTGTCCCAAACATTATTACTTATTACGTATGAGTTCAAATGAAGGCCTTTGCTATTTGTGGCGAGCGTTGCTTCTTTTGCACAATTACTTACCTAATTCAACAACAAAAAATGGAAAAGCAAAAGGATCATTTACAACATTCTTCTCTCAAGGATTTAGACAATTCTTGTGGCAATTTCTTCAAATTTAATTTGAAAAACTATTTAAATAAAAAAAAATGTGGAGTATTTAGTTATTAAAACAAATGTATTTACTACTCATATAAGTCAAATGAATCAAGATGATTCCAAAAAATCCTCAAACGAGCTGATCACGATTTGAGCTAAATTAACGTAACCTCTTTTTTCCTGGTTCTATACATAACAATCGAGTTCGAGCTGAACTCAGAACATGGCCGTGCTTAAAAATACGCTTGTTTCCTTCGTTTAAGAGTTGAACCCGATTTGGAACCCGAGTTCAAGTTCGACACACCAGTTTAATTTGATTTGATTCATCTAAAATCTTACCCTCGGGCCTCTCCCGAGAAAAATTGAAATACACCAACTTTTTGCTACTATAGAAGTCTAGTTATAATTGCATAATGCAAAAAAAAATAAAAAAATTAAACCGTTCTATTTACAACGCTGTTATTTCATAAAATCCTCGTTTCTTTTCCGTAGGTAAACATAACAGAGCTCCCCGTATCGCAATATTAACAGATAAAACAGGACTCAAGCAAAGTATTTCACATGGTACATAGTTTTTTCACTACAACAGAGATAAAGAAGGATTTCCATCAAGCTGCTTCAGCAAATCCAACTGTCATATTCCCGTAGTGAAACACTGTGTGGTACTGCCCCATGAAAATATCTCCCAGAATCCTGCATCAAATGAGCAACATTAAATCAGCAAATTTACAAATAAAACAAACCACCACCTGCAATCAGAAAACCAAGATGAGTAAGTTTCGAATCTCGAATTACAAAGATATCAGTAGTTAACCTCGTACTGTCTTTGGAGCTACAACTGCCACTGATATCTTTTGAATCTGTTAGTTTTTTTCCAAGGTTCGTGGAAGTATTGGTTTTGGTGGGGCATAGTAGCTATTCTCTATGCGTATTTGACATTAAAAACTGCTGATGAATATACTCTTGGGACATCTAGAAACGGCAAAAAAGTGGAAATTTACCAGAGAGGACCGCGAGGTGGGGACACATCCATAGCAGTAAATCCGCTGATGCATTGAGCTACATCTCCCTCACCAACTTGGAGGACATACTGAAAGGTGAACATCACCACAATGCAGAACAAATGAAAAACGAATTAGACCGAAGGCACTATTGGTGATAAACAAATGTAATTGGACTGTATGTGACTAAATCATCTGTAAGTTCAAAATGCTACTGCACAAAAAGATTACCACGAGGACTAGCAAGAAAAAAAATGGTTACTGATCGGAACTGTATTGACAATAAAACAAATAATGAAAACTACATATTTCATAAACCAGCAACAGTAGACTAACAAGAAAAACAAAAACAATAATAACGATTTGAAAGTAGTGATTAGCAAGTGGGGTCGTAGCCAAGTTGAAAGGCACCTATATCCCCGTGCACAAGACCTATGGTCAAGTCTCACTAACATTATAATTACCCTGTACATTGTTTTAGTCCCTCACCAAGCAATAAAAGTTCATGTCCTTGGCCAAACAATTTCGAAGGACTCTCTAGAGAACGAGATGGTAAAAATTTATACTCCCATTTTGGTTCTGTTACTACTTCATGTTTGACTGTTGCTAAAGACAAATTCAGAAAATGAGAAAAATTCAGGCAGCCTGGTACATTGATCAACCAAGACTACTTTTTTCTCTGGTACTAAGCTATATCTAATCAGAGTGATATGTGAAGTTTATTTGCTGAGCATCTTGATTGTCGTTTTTCTCTCTAGCCTCATGCCTCCATAATCAAACCAATTAACCAAACCTTTAGTGGGTTAGCTACTTGGGCGGTGATGGTGTGGCATGGGGGGTGTTATTTTGCTGCAAGTAGGAGCCAATAAGCTAAGGGAGATCACCACAGATGAATAGTGATTCTCCGCAGCTGTCTTTTTCTGCTTTCCACGGTTGCGTATCTTTTCAGTAGCTTCTCTACCGATTTTAGAGCTCTGTAGTTGGCCTCAGCGATCTAGTTGTACGACACCTAACCACGCCGCAGAGCTCTCGACTATAGGTGCAACAGTCACTTGGTTTGTATTGGACAGTTTCTGCTTTAAAGTTTCATCATTTGTGGAGCAACCGGGACAACAACGTATCAACATCAACAACGTACATTGATCACGAACATCTGACGGCCGAAGCAAGCTCTCGCTGGATTTATATCCTTCATTTGTTTTGGTTCTGTTTTATGTTCATCTCGTCTGTATGTTGCTATAATTCTGTTGTCTTTATTTCCGGTAGTTTGTAACAACATTTCGCTTTAAATGAAATTCTCTCTTTTACCAAAAAAAAAAAACAAACCAAACCTATAGTAACTAAGCTCATGTGTCGGAGGATGCTAGGGTAAAGGGAATATAATGTACTCCCTCGTATTCTGAGTCGTTTTTTTCATTGTAAACTTTAGCTTTTTAAGGAACCGCGTAATAATTGCAGTCACATGAAAAATGAATGATATTGATTTCTTCACTTTTTCCCTTTTCATTAGGTAATGCTAGTTTTGAAAACTTAAAAATTCTATACTAATTTCTTTTAAAGAGGACAAAAAACTTGGGACATCCCAACAGGGAAAGATAGATCAACAATTTGGGATGGACGGAAAAAGATAACGGATGGTACAATAGATGAAGTTAAAGTTGCACAACTATTAACTGTTGCCTTATGACACAGTGGATGAAGTCAAAGTTTTTTTGAACTGATGAAGTCAAAGTTGCGCAACTATTAACTGTTGCCTAATGACACAGCATATCCACAGACTAAACAATTAGACTCATGCATTGTTTACCTGCTCTGGAGCGAGATCAAACACTTTACCACCAATGGTAAAGGAAATAGTGGGCATTGAAGACAGACTGCTGCAATCAACTGCTGACTCTCCCATTGGACTAGGCAGTTTATCACAGAGCTGCAATATAAGAAGGGGATGAGCCCAGAGTGATGCAACTTTTCATGAGATCCACAAGAGTAATGCTATTTCACCTGATTGATGTAGTCCAAGATTTTCTCTTCTGTCTGATTTCCCTTAATTTGATTTTGCATCCATACAACCATCATCTCGCAAGCAGTGCATGAAGGGCCACCATGGATGCCAGATGACCCTTCTCCCTTCTCGTCCACCACACTCTCAATGACCATACTACGAAGAGATGCCAGAAAATAAGCCAGGTTTTAGATTTGCATACGGATGGATAAAGACGGGATTTTAATATTTGTATGGTAGTTAAAAAGTAGCTACAGGCACTTTAGACATGTAACGATGAAAATGTGTTGGTGATGGTGACCAGGATCGTGAGAAATAATTATAAGCTCGCTCAACAAGTTTCTTAATTATTGTGTAGGAATTTATTCGGCAGGTTTATATACTGTACAACAAATTTTTAATGGTATCAGTACATAACAAGACACAAGTTTAAGCAGACCTAACATCCCGAGTGCCGTCGGTATAGCACAACCCGATTTGGGAGCATATTTTTCGGGGCTCTGCCTGTGAAATACAACCAGAGAAAGCAGAAGTTACAAGAAGACTATTTTTAAGATAAAGTAGTGAAAATAATAGTGACAGAACTTAGGCTGGAAAAAAACTCAGAATATCTGCCACAACTCATAACATGGAAAATTTCGAAGTAGAGATGCATTATAAGCATATAGGACAAAAGACACTCGTGACATAGAAAAATGTATACCTGTGCTAAAAGCATTTCGATTATGGTTTTCCCATATTGAGCAACCACTGTTTTGCATTCCTGGCTTACAACGCCTGAGGCTCCAATGGCATGATTAATTTGGGTAATCACAGTCTGAAAAAGTGACGTATTGCAGAATGGCATAAATGTCAGGTTATGGATAAGCAGAGGAAATATGAGGCAGATTAGCGGTAAAGTGAAGACTGACGATGCACACAAAAAGATAGCTGATGCTTATACAGACCACGATGTCAGATTTTAACCCCGGAATATCCCTAGCCATGATTTGTCTCTAACAAAGAGCCAGCAAATCAATGGCTGCAGACATAATAGCATAACGAGGAAAACGGTGATTCTACAACCGCAACTACATTACAGTCAATATCATCAATCTATATTATAGAAGAGAGCGTTTTTTAACAAAATGTCTAGGCATATAAGCAAAGTAACATTTACGGACGGCTCATTTTTAACAAAATGTCTAGGCATATAAGCAGAGTAACAAAATGCCTAACCGAAGCTATTGCATCATAGTATCACGTGAAGGTTGTAGCCGGTGGATTATTTTATTTTTAAGAGAGAGAATTTTATCCTAATAAATCTACCCTCTCTCTTCCTTAACTCTTTAGGTAATGTATCTCTATTTCAATATTGGTTTTTATGATCAAACAGGAAAACGGCTCAAAATTGTGACCGACTCTATATGTAGATTACATTGGACAAGTAGAGCAATTGGAATAGAGTGAATAGCTAATTTTACTTGGGACTGTATTATGTTCCGACGTGCTTTTAGGAACGGGCATCCGTTTAGTCTATATAATAAAACAGCTCAGTTTTCAAACTTATGCATAAATCCAACGGGTAAAATCATTCCCGTAAATCCTAAGGCTGGGATAGAAGATTTCCAGTTTTACAAAGCCAACCGTCCCTCTCTCTCTCTCTCTTAAAAAATCCAACAGAAGGAATGGCGTCATCGGCAACCGAAGGAATGGTATCATCGGCGAAGATTTGGTGGTCGTCCGCTATCGTGGAGGTCCCAAAGTCGTTTGAAGCTTTATTTAAAACAAGACTTCTAGCAAAATTCAGCTTCCGGGGTGGCTGTGGTCAAAATGTGTTGCATCGTGCCTAAAGCATGCGCTGGTAAAAGCAATGGGAACTCGCAAAATAGGGAAAAGAAAAGACGAGCATAGAACATTATGGAACTACACTCTAAGCAAAAGGAAGTGCTAGTATTTGTACTCTAAGTGGTGACCTATTTGTTTGTGTCTGGCACCTCTCCCATACCCAAATACATGAAAGTTGTGTCCAGTGCAAGTCTTCCACAGGTAGAAGGTCCATTAATGAAGGAAAACATCTATCTACACATTATTCTGAAATTAATGGTTTCTTAGTTCGATATGACCCTCAAACTGATCCTGTAAAGTTTGGACAACTTTATGTTAATCATTTATCTGTTAGGACTCAAGAGGGAGAAGAACTAATGCATGACAGGTCTCTCTGTATGGTGCTTTATGAAACGTACTGTGGGTCCTGTCAACAAAGAGGTTCCAGAATCTGCAATAGCTGAGCATCCATCATCACAAAAACCTGAAAGGCGTTACAATACCCATTTAATGCCATAAGAAGCACAAAGGGCTCCAATATATAAAGAGGGTGAAGACAAAAATGATAACGTATGATAACTAGGGTCTGGGAAACATGGACACAACCAGGAGCTCCTTACCAGTTGTTTCCCCACCAATTAGGACATCACCCAAGTCAAACTGCAAATTGGAAAACAAATCAAGCCTACATAACTGAAGTAAAACATGACAAGCAGTACTGGGAAATTTCAGTAAGCGAACCTGCCAATAGCCTTTCTCAGTCACGGGAACATGAGTATGCTCACCCTTGAAATGATTAGAATCGATACCACCAAAAACGATTTCCCCCCCTTCTTTCTCTCCAGCGTTGCGATTAAACCAAAATGAAAACACTGGTTCCTTAATTAGACCTTGATCGACCATACCGTACCTAAAACAGTTGCAGACATCTTAATCATAAGATAATATTTAATGCACTCACCTCGTCCTCGACAAGGTTCTAATACTCGCTAGGTGCTCCTAGGGCGGCCGGACACCTTCTAGCTTCCAAGCCAAGTACTCAGCGCCTAGTCGGGCAATTAGTCGGCGAGGGGCCTTCTAGCGCCTAGGCAGCAAGTACTCGGCCTTCCAGACCTTCTTTTAGATCACTGGTCTCAAGCGCGAAAATGAAAAGGGAAAACCAATTCCTTAACAAGAAAGGTCTGACTTTACACAGGAGCAACACTGCACATGCGCTAATCTAGCAGGTTCCTCGAATTTCCATTGCAAAATCAGGTAATAATCATTACACGACCTTGGGTAGAACTCAACCCCAAAAGCTAACTTATGAAGTGAGGGCACCCTCACGTTTATATATTTCATACTCCCTCCGTCCGGATCTATTGGTCCGTTTTGGGGATTCCAACTTTTTTTCTGTTACTTTTTTTGTTTGTTCATTTCACATAATCAAAGGTAATTTTCTCATACTTTATGCTTTAATTTTTGAAAATAGACAAACATTTTCGGACTTGAAAAAGTATGTTTGTGGACCAACAAATCCGAACCGGAGTATTACTTTGGTACCCAGGCGATGGGGGACTTCGCTTCACACCCTCACTCGCCCGCAGAGAGCTCGCTCAACAGCACTTGTTGCGTGCAAGCCAGAGACACACACCTTACCCATCTCTGGTACCCAGCTCTGATACCATGTTACATGGTCTGGGGTAGAACTCAACCCCAAAAGCTAGCTTATGAAGTGAGGGCGCCCTCACACTTACATATTTCATGTTACTTTGGTACCCAGGCTATGTGGGACTTTTGCTTCACAATAATAACTTACCAAACAGGGACAGCATTCCCAACGGAGATCTCTTGAAAACCAAGTCCAAATATACCATCAAACTTGGAAGCCACGAATGTTATGCCAGGCTCTTTAGTTGCCTCAATGAAATCCTAATGACCAAAACATTGGAGACGGAAAAACTATATCAATGCTGAACTAAAGAAGGTACAAAATGTACGTTGTCTTCAAATTTACCTGATTCTTTACAACAAGATCACCGATTGTCACGTGGTCTTGGCTAAAGAAACCTGCAATGGATCCTGTTCCATAATGAATTTCAGCAGATTTCCCTGCACAAGAAAGAAATTTTGGACAATGTCAATACTGCCATACACAATAAACTGAATAAAGAGAAATTCATGAACTGACAAATCCATTCCATAAACTTGGTTGAATCCTATTTGTTTCCACCCGGTATTTGTGCTACCTCATCGGAGTGCCAAGCTCACCCTTTCTTCATGTGTCGATTTTGTTCGAATTGGGCGATATGGTATCCATAGGACTTTGAGTAACATTTTTTTTGCTTTTCGACTTTGGAACCATTGCACATCATTTATCTATGTCCATATTAACTTTATTGGTAAACATCTCCCAAGTGTTCTCATATTGGACATTCATTTAATCAATTTGGGAATGCCAGAAAGATTCGGACCTAGACCAGATCGATTCTGTTTTGAATCTCTATAAAAACACGAGTGCAAAAGACAACAAAAAAAATGCCAGTAAATGGGAGCGCACCATTCTTCTCATATGAACTTGAGTAGCTTGACTTATACTTGGAGTGCAAATAACAAGCAACCTGCACGACAAAGAGAACAGTGAGTTCAACAACACTAAGAAAAAGGAGGAAGGAGACTGGATTCAGGAACTGCCACGAACTAGTACAAAGAAACTCACAGAGAAATAACACTTTGCAGAGGGCACCCAAAGATTAGAACTTCCAGTGTCGAATATGACAGTGAACTTTTGAGGTGGAGTGCCAATGCCAATCTCTCCGAAGTATTGGGCGTTCATGTAGTTCTTTAATTCAAGAATATCAATGTCAGAGTCCCCAACAGCACCACGAACGTGGTGATTTCTTGCAGAGGCACCAGACAATCGTTCCCTGTTACAATTCTGATGACCAAACCGGTTGATTTGGTCCAGCTTTCCCTTCTTCAGTCCAACTCTAATCAACCCATCATTGGATGCAGAAAAGCTCGTGTGCAACGAAAGAAAGAAAAGCAAAAGTGCAACAACACTGGCCCCAAATTTAGTACCCATGACGCCAACTGCAAAAACCATTATGAACGTATTTTGAGCATAGTTCAAAAATAAGCTTGAAAGAGCATCTACTATTGATTCTCACTTGTTTAGTTATTCAGCAATTAAGTCCTTTGTGCTCATTTGTCCCAACCACCAAACAAAAAGAAAACTGACCAAATCATAGGCAGAAAAAGCGTATCATTGATTAGTGGCTAGACAATCTCGTGATCTATACACTATCAGACGAGTAGTGGTTTCACTGTAATGTCATAAAACGCACCAAAAGCAGAATTAAACCACTATTTCTTTATCCAAAGGGCCTGTTTGTTTGGCGGCATTATTAGCTACGGTAAATGTAATCCCATAGCAAATGTAGTCCCATGAGTTAGCCTTCTTCAATTTGAGTCAACCAAAAAAACAAAGCTACATGAACAAATCACAGAGCATTAATAAAACGTTATATTTGTAGATTTTGATTAGTATTGGAAACATTAGCCCGCGTTTGCAGAACCAATTCATGTATTACGGTAATGTTGATATATGCACCAAGTATAGACCAATGGCTACACAGCAGGGATATTGCTCTTTTCTTATTCGTTTATTGATATAGAGAAAACTGGATTGACCCAGGTATCTTGGCAGCCTTGCTGAACCACGTATAACAATGTGTCGTGCTTTCTTGTAGTTATTCTTTTTTTCTTTTTTCTTTTTTCTTTTTTCTTTTTTTTTGTGTGTGTGGGGTACGTAGCCTATAGTTTTCAAAGGCGCGCCTAGGAATGAGACGCAAGGCTTGCGCCTTGATTGAGCCCAGGCGAGGCAACTTCAATGAAGCGCAGCCAAGGCTTGCCTAGGCGAGAAAGGCGCAAAAAGGCATGCCTCGCTCACTTTTAATCACAGTCGTGGAATCAAAGCTATTAAACCATTGCCTTCACTCCTTCACTTTAGTCGATTGTATTCCAGCGACATCTCTAGTCAACCTTCTCTCTCAATCAATGAAACAAATCTCACTCGATCTCTCTCGTCTCTTATCTCTTCTCTCGCGATCACCTCTCAGTCGACCTCCTCCCTCTTCTCTCTTGATCATATTCCAGTCGATCATGAACACATCTTGAATAGTCTTTCTTCACATTTGAGGTATTCACCCCTCTCCTCTCTCTATAAATATCCATATGCATGTGTGCATGTGTGTGTCTAATCTGACCTGTTTTATAAGAAAAGAGAAAATTTGGTTGATGTTTTTATGTACCTTTTGGATAGTATTCTTTCTAAAACTCATTGGCTTAGTGTTACTGGTAAGTAATGTTATATGCTATGTTTTCTATACTTTTTGCATAGGTGCACCTTGCTTCAAAAAGGCGCGCGCCTCGCCTTGCGCCTCTCGCCCATAACAACTATGGCCTAACACAGCCGACATTAAACTCGATCTTTTTGAAAAGTTTCTCAGAGCATAGCATCATGTAATTGGGTACAAAGACATACGTAATAAACAAGGACTAAGTACTCAAAACTTGTAATTATATGATTTCTGTACAGAAATATTGGATATCTGAAGTTTAAACTAGACAATTTTAGCTTGTCCTAACTTAAAAATTAGAGTCACCTGTCATAGATCGCAATCACGGTTCAATGACAAGTCATGCCTATCTTCTTGAATTACTATTTTTAGCATTTAGCTAGTAGATGATTTTTGCATTATCGAAGAACCTATACCTAAACCCCACCACATATTATTCAGCTTCATGAAAAAATTTAACTAGATTTACAAACAAACCCTAACTCTCAAAGAGCCTGAATTCCAACTGTTGAACACACAAATAGGGGGAAAACCCGAAAAAAACTCAAAACTCCGTAATTCACACCGTTAAAATACTGCAAAATTAATTAATTTTTTTTAAAAAAACTCCATAACTCAGATCGTTAAAATACTGCAAAAATTATAAATCCGAACTGCTTGAAGAAACAAAACAACAAACGAGATTCAAAATCAAAAGCTTTCTTCTCCTTTTTCCTCAACCAAACGAAGCGTAAAGACTACACTAAATCTCGAGAATGCAGAACATGACGATCGATCGAAGAGCAAATATGCATATGTACGTGCAAATACATCTATAGATACACACAAAGTGAAAGAGAGAAACGATTTTACCTGAGAATCGAAACGGAAAGAGGCGAAGTGAAGTTTGAGGAAGGAACCAACGAAGGAATTGAATGTCAGAGAGGTCGGACGAAATATAGGCTAATGTACTGTGAGGTTTTGATTGTGTAGGGTAAGGAACAGGTTAGTGCGATGGTATTCGTGTCGAAAAATTGGAGTTTTGACTTTAATAGTGATTTTGATTGGTGGAGTGCTGAGAATTTCACGGGGTTAAGGTAGGCGTAGGAACAGCGCAGTGTTTCCCCTGCTCAACTGCCGGTCCACTGTTAGTCACTTGGTAAACCTAACGGTCTTTTCGATGTCGATGTAGAAAAGAGTGCATTTCACTTACAACCTCAAACTATGTATACTTTTTTTATATCATCCTCAAACTACAAAAATCACCTATGTCGTCTTCCAACTATTTAGGCCACATTCCACTAACTCAAAAAGTCAAAAACCAGCCTATTACATTTTTCGAGACAGATTATCCCCTCACATTAAATCACATAAAAAATCATAAAAAGTCAACGCGTATTTCGAACTCTCACATAAAAAAATCAAAAAGTCAAGTTAGTGGCACACCCCCTTAATTTCATCCAATTAGGTCTAATTGCTAATTCCCATTAGATTCTTGGACGAAAAGTTGACCATGTGCCTATCACGTGACTTGGTCAAGGCATATGAAAGGGAAAAATGGCCATTCCCTATCAATGTCGTTTCACCACGCAATTTGCTCTTTCTTTTCACCAGATATATATACCTAATTTGCTCTTTCCTCTCACCACGCATTCCTCCCTTGTAATTCTTTGCTTCTTGTTGGTTCAACCCATTATAGTAACCATCATAAATCAGACAAATGCTCCTCCAAAAACCTATTGTACTCCAACTCAAATATCTTCGGATCGCATGACGCCTGTCGGGCCGACAACCGATGAATGGCCTGGGTTTTCATCGGGAATGCGAACGAGTCTAAATCGAGTGCGAACGGAGTTTCCAACTACTCAGCCCACAAATCCAACAAGTTCTATATGGTTCAAAAATCCTACAAATCCCATATGGTTTAGCTTCTGGCCTGATCTTATGGATAAACTCCAAAAGGTCCTTAAAATCGTCCTCAATCGGGTAATACACTGGTGTAGATTGTCTATCCAATAAACTAGATGATGAAGTAATACCACTCTGTGCTAATACCCCTTTCTCTACAAACCTAGGTCTTCCTTTCCCCATTAACACTCTCTACAAACCATATATGCAGAGTTAATCTATAACCAAACAGATAAGTATACATACACAAACGTATTTCAACCATCTTTGAACGCAGAATCAAGTTTGCTGGTTACAGAGGAAGAAGAAGCCATGGAAACAATAGGGGAGAGAGAGAAAACAGAACTTGGAGACCCCATTTACCATACTCTGATTCCCCTTTATGTTACATATACAGTGGGGTTATGTGTAAGGAAATTGAAGTAGAGGAGAAGAATGGCTGGGAATGCCTATTCTACCCCTTGATATGGTTTGAGGAAGTCACTTCAGTTGCACACGTGCAACTTTCCATCCATTTTTCTAACGAGAGTTAGCAATTAGACCCAATAGGATGAAATTGAATAGTTGGAGGACGACATGGGTGATTTTTGTAGTTTGAGGACAATATAGAAAAAATATGCATAGTTTGAGGGTTATAAGTGAAATTCACTCATGTAGAAAAATACAATTAACAGCATCTCCAAATTGTGGAAATTGAAATACTCCATTTTCAAGCAATTAGAGAGTTTTGCAAAGATATTTTAAGTGTTTTTTTTTTCTTGGAGAATTTCGCGTTTGGTTTGTAGTTTAAAAATTTATCTCTAAAAGTTTTCACTGTTTTGTCATTCGTGATTTGTGTCTTCAATGATTTTTATCAAAATTCTGGTTTATTTTTTATTTTTTAGATGTATATTGTGTACTTCTATTCAAAAAGTAAAAAAAGTTTGATAAATGGTTCAAAAATTGACTAAAGACAAAAGTTACGCTGCACGCAACCCTAAACAAAACTATTAATATCTCCAAAACTTGTCTCAAAACTACCGACCAAACAAGTAAAATTGAGCTATATTCAAATGCATGAAGGTACATAATACCTACCAACTAGGGTACAGTCCACTTGCTGCAAAGATTTTAATGTAAATTCTTCATGTACTCCCTTTGTTTTTAAAGCCATGTTGTTTAGTATTCCTACTATTTTTTTTTTCATGGGAGTATTCCTACTATTGTAGGAGTATTTTTATGAGAAGTATCTGGAGTCCGATATGTGGCATAACTTAAAAATTTTATATTCCATTCTGGTTTAACGATTTTAAAATCCAATTGGTCCTAATAATAAGATAGATTAATTTTTTTTAAATCTATTTAACAATTTATCTTAATTTACGTGTCCGCGTCGAAAAAGAACATTCTTGAAATCTTTTACTATTATTTCTTTCAATTGTTGTGCATAGCATGGGTTCGTGCTAATTTGACACATGTGTAAGCGGTAGTTTACTTCAAATGTTAAATCATCTATCTATTCTAATCTAATATCTAATATATGGGAGAATCTCATTTTGGTGTCCTCTTTTTTGAGATTGTGTATATTTTACTATTCTAAATTTGTCTTCCCAAAAGTTCAGTGGTTACATTTTTAATGGTTTAATTTAATGTGGATTAACTGCGATGGGAAAACCCTAAAATGAGATTTTTTTTTTTGGACAAACTAAGTGAGAAATTAAAAACCACATATCTTGCCACACACTTACCAAATAATCTATTGCTGCTCTGAAAGGAAGAGATAACGGATTCTTCAATTCATCAACAATCTTGTAAATGTTGAATTGTTTAATTACATTGGTAAATGATTGCAGTTGGTGGATCCCAATAGACTTTTCCATTCTACTACTTCATCTGTCCCATTTTGTTTGCTCACTACGAATATCTCTGCCATTTTCAAACGTTTATATCTTTTTATTTATAATGTTTTTAAAGTTTTTTTAATTTTTGTCTAATAGAACATATTGAGATCTATCAAATAAGATTCATATTGCATATAAAATACATTATAGATTGAAAACTGCAAGAGTTCAAAAATGGCACGCATAATCGTAGTGAGCGAACAATATGGGACGGAGGGAGTATATAATTGTGGATGAGAGTCGAGCAAGTGCAATCCAAAACCGTTTCCTTTCGATACGATTGATAGTTTTGGCATTTAGAGAGGTGTATAGACTAATTTTCTTTACATAACTTTTCGTTTTGGTGTTTCTTGATGATTTAAGGTTTTTCTGTTATTAGCAATCTTCTATATGGGTGGCATCACTAATTCATTTTGTAATTGATTTTACGTCCTATCAAGAAGGGAAAAAAAACAAATTCTACCGGGGAAAAAAAAAAGTTTCGTTCTCTTAGGTTAGTTCTTTGCACATGATGTTGTGCCCCACAGGTTAGCCCGAAAACTCAAAGACACGCCTATAATCACATAGAACTACACAATTAATTTTTCGTGCTTTCCCAAACTTTGGTACATCCATGGGACATGAGGAACATGAGGAATTTCACTATATACTGTGGGGAAGATATATATACGTATAACGGAGGATGAGACATTTACTTTGGTACACCCATGAGACATGAGGAACATGAGGAATTTCACTATATACAGTGGGGAAGATATATATACGTACAACGGAGGATGAGACACTTTCTACGCAACTCACCTCTCTTGCTCTCGTCCTCACCGGAAGACTAATGGCAGTAAATAATTATGCAAATCAGAATAGATATTGCTCCTGAAATTAGCAAATCTTGGTATTCAACCAAAACCGTAGAATAAATCAGTACGGAAAATAAAAACCTACTGTAATCCTTTATAGAAGATCCTCCTTGTGTTATCTCGGCCCTGATAACGTTGACGGAAGAGGTCGAGTACCAGAAGTAGCGACACCCTCAAGGTGACCAGCAGCTGCTATTATTCTTGGTACCACTGGACTTGTGAAGCTATAATCCAAGTTGTTTTCAACATCCGCAGAACCCTCCAACACCATGACCATCACCGACATCGAAGGCCTTCTGGTAAAATTGCCTTGTAGACACCACAAGGCGACTCTCATCATTTCCACAACTTCTGCCCCCTGTAACTGCATTTCCTCGTTTTTGTCAACCAAATCGATAAGTAGCCCCTCTTCTGCTTTCCTCTTAAACAGGCCAAGTAAATGCTCGTCTTCCTCAGGTTGAGACCTATCCAAATTTTTCCGCCAGCACAAAACTTCCAGCACCACTACACCGAAGCTGTAGACATCTACTTTCTCACTTATAGCTGAGCTCAACCATTCTGGGGCCAAATAGCCCACTGTTCCCCTCATTATTGTTACAACTTGGCTTCAGTCCTTGTCAATAAGTTTAGACAACCCAAAATCTGAAATTTTTGCGTTGAAATGGTCATCTAAGAGGATGTTTTGGGGCTTGATATCCAAGTGATATATTTTTTCCCTGCAATCCCCGTGGAGATAGGCTAGCACTTTTGCTACATCCAAGATGATCTTTTTCTTTGGTTTCCACCCAAGAGTAAGTTCATGGTGAAAAATCCATTTATCCAAGGACCCATTAGCCTGTGTTCATAAACTAGAAGCCTGACGGATTTTTCAGAGCAAAATCCGATTAGTCTCACTAGATTGACATGATGAATGCTGCCTATTGTCTCAACTTCTGCTAAGAATGACTTATTGATCTGACTTAAACCGTCAAGACGTTTCACTGCCACTTTGGTGCCATCACTTAACATCCCTTGACAATATCTCCGTGCATGGATGGAATTATTGACAATATCTCCTTTTTAGCATTTTTGTTCGGATTAATAGATATATGCTTTCGCAAGTGGTGGCTAGCTCATGTGGTAGAGCTCTTGGATGCCCCACACAGCATCCTGGGATCGAGTCCCATTTCCCTCTCCCCATGTAGATTAGAAATGACGAATGACAAAAAAAAAATTAATATATGCTTTCTTTTTGTTGATTGGATCCAAATTATTATTGTATGGTCCCGAATAATAAGAATATGGGCTAAGGCCCAATAAGATTAAAGGATAAGGAGCTAAGGCCCATTTGGGATTACCCCAGGCCCAAGACCGAGCGACTATGCTCTCGTCCCGAGCAATATGAAGGTTATCGGGCATCCAGGGCCACGCCCGTGATCCGAACGCTCATAGGTCAGTGTCACGGGCGTCGGTTGCTCGGTTACGAGTCAAATCTGCGTGACCTGAGGAGGTCAGTTCTTATTCACATGCATGGCCACCTTGCTCATTGTCACAAGCAACGTCCCTCAAACGGTTGGGATACGCGTCATGAGAAGATTGGTTGCATGTGTTGAGCATAATGATGCTCGGTTACATCCACAATGATGTCATCCGAGCAATTACTGTGTGTGACATGCACGAGGACCTTGGAGGGCAAGTCAGATTTCACCTAGAAAAGGTAGCTTGATCAGCCCAAAGAGGTACGCACAATCTCACTCTAAACCCTAGATCTGAGTATTTCTTCCTTTTTTCTCCAGTTACTGACTTGATCGTCGGAGTACCATTCCGGACCCTACAGTCCGGTTTGGTGCTAACGAGTGTGCAGGAGCGAAGCTCGCGGAAGAGTTCACCCCCTGAGTTACAACCCAGTTGAAGGAAACGACTCAGAGATATTCCGACTAACACTATATCTCTAGCTTCTCAGATTAAAGGGTCTTTGCCCCATTTGTAAAGGTTACTTTCTTCTGCTCCCGAGAACACAATCCTCAGAGAAGTACAAATCCAGTGACTTACAACCCGGGAACTTCCCCTTCGACAACATTACTTTCATGAGTTCATCCCCTTTTTCGCTCATGTGACCCAGACTACGATGCCATGTATTGCAATCAACACCGCAATACTACTGTAAGTACTTGTAGATACATATATGGTTCCTTCCTTTTTACCACGAGCAAGAATCATGGCTCCCTTGCTCATCTTCCAAGCGTCTGATGTAAACGACGTGCCCAGTCCACCCTTTGACAACTGACTCACTGAAATAAGATTCAGTGTTAGACTAGGCACATGTCTAACATCCTACAATTTCAGAACCGTCCCGTTTGTTTGAGTAATCTCCACATCCCTTTTCCCCACTATGTTACAAGTTTCATCATCGCGCAAATAAACTTTGCCGAAGTTGCCCTGCACATAGTTCTGTAACACAACCATGCGTAGAGTAGCATGGAATGATGCCCCAGAGTCTACAATCCAAGACTTACTGCGATAATCCAACAAACAAACCAAAGCATCATTATTTGACTCATCAAAAATATTAACAGTGTTTTTACCCCTTTATTATTCACGTTCTGCTGCTTTTTCGATGCATTGCAGTCTTGCTTCCAGTGCCCCTTTGACCACACTTCCAACTACCCTCACATCCTCCACGAGATTTAGTCTGGTCCCCATTTTCGATCACGGGTGAACAGGGGCAATGATTTCCTTTTCGATGGCCGACAAAACCTAGGGCATAGATAAAGCTTATATTCTGAGTAATGTAGATCTTAGTGTTTTGTTCAATTTAATTATTCGGATTTGGTTGTGTGAACTAGATGATTTCATGTTTATGAAATTGGTTTTATTTTTCCCATATAATTGTGTTTGATACCCACGGTTTCAACTACTTTTCATACAACGGGTTTAATTGACTTTGGGGTTAATTTGGACGGTCCGTGCCATAGAGACGGATCATATTAGTAAGACGATTCGTGTTAGGCAGAGATAATCTATGCTGCTTGATGATACGTGAATATTTTTACGAAATATCGCGAGGGCCTACGAACCCTTACGGTATCCGATAAATCCGAATAAGAAATTCTTCAATCAAAACAAATCTAGGTTACAAATGGTCAAATAGGTTGAAACCCTAAACTTTTCCCCCATAAACTCTCCTCTTTTCAATTGCTTTAATTAATCTTTCATAATTTTAGGAAACCATACTATAATCCCATTTTGTCAAATTGATTTCTATTGCAACTTAACCTTGTAATCCTTGATGAGCGATAATTGAAATACTTACCACTATTCCGTTCACCATGTCATTCTGGTTAATGGTTGCCCTACGGAGGAGTATAATCCTTCTAGAGGAAGCCGTCGAGGGGACCCTTTATCCCTTTACATTTTGTCTCGAATATCTTGCGTGTGCGATCTTTGCGCCCTGTCGGGAAAATAATTGACATCCCTCCCATTCCTACTAGCCGGTCCGGTCCTGCCGGTCTGGTCCTTCTCTCTCATATTTTCTTCGCCGACGATATCATTTTATTTGGGAAAGCAGAAAGCTAGTGTGACTAATGGTAACACCATTGCCCATCAAGATACACCACCACAAACATATACACTTAACATGAAGCGAAGGGAAATCACATGTCAAAAGAAGGCGATCCATCCATATGGATCCTTAAACACATCTGGAAAATTAATGGAAATAACAGAATCCTATCATACATTCATATTTGAAGCATAACAATAATAATAATAAAGGGTCACAAAGCAAAAAGAGGTCCACCTTGGCTGTTGCCTCGCCCTCCGGAAGCCAGCCAATCCAGAAACACAACGCATCTCATATTACTTAACAACACAGATCTTAATAACAGAGGCAGCGCCGATACGGTGAAGCACCACAACGGCATCACCTGGCTGGCACAACCCCTTCCCGGTAGCTGATTTGAGTGCAGCTTCCAAAATCACCTCAGTGGATTCTGCATCAGTTGCCTTTGCGGATCCTTCTGCAAGGAGTGGAATCAAACCCCTGTAGATGAGGCTATGCCTTGCAGGGGTCTCGTCGCTGCACGTCCAATCAAAAGAATCCGTAGTCAAAACCGGAACGACAACCGACAGGATCGGGACAGCTGGCCGATACTTGGCAACTAGTTTAGCAGTGGACCCACCACGGGTCAACACAACAATGAGTTTTGCTCTAGCCTTGTTAGCAGTTCGGACAGCTGAGGATGCAAGGCTCTCCAACGGGCTCATCGGCAGTGGAGTTGACTTTATCCTCTCCTTGAAGATGGCCCCATAATCAAGTGAGGATTCCGCCTCAATGCAAATCCGAGCCATGATTTTAACAGCAAGTTCTGGATAGGCTCCAGCTGCGCTTTCCCCACTAAGCATGACACAATCAGTGCCGTCCAGGACAGCATTAGCTACATCAGTGGCCTCGGCACGGGTTGGCCTGGGAGATTTGATCATGGATTCAAGCATTTGAGTGGCAGTTACCACTGGCTTTCCAACAAGATTACACTTGTATATCATCATCTTCTGTGCCAGAAATATCTTCTCAACAGGGATTTCCATCCCAAGATCACCTCGGGCAACCATGAAGGAATCCGTCTCGCGTAAGATCTCATCAAAGTTGATAACTCCTTCTTGATTCTCAACCTTCAAATGATTCCCAAAATGAAAAGAAAATCACACAAATAGTCGTAGCCAAAAAACAAACAATTAAGATGTCTATAACGGCTTAACAAATACAAATGAGATCTGACGGAATGAAGACCACTCCAAGAGGAAACAATAGAAGTTCACATACACCCATGCCTTGGTACCAGATCTCATAAACCTTCATTTTCTCGGTTAAGTACCCATTCCAAAATAGTACATCAACCAATGCCACCAATACATGACGTAATTACATGAAGCATTGCCCCTAATTATCTGATCCAATTCATCAACTCTCCATAGTCGAATACTTTTAAACCAAGTCTAGATATGAAATGTCACATATTACACATGAACAAACTGAAACATCAATCACCTATATGGGTACGGTTTGTGACGTACCTCGTTGGATTCCGTAGTGTATGGTATTGTAAGTAATAAGGTATGCTCCTTCTGTCATACTTTGTGTCCAAGTATACTTGTTAAAGAAGCATTATTTCAAATGCTAGATTTGTAAAAATGCCCCCATCATTGTTTAAGATTCTTTGGAAACCATACATACAGTTATGATTACTTTAACTTCTAAGAAAGATAAGATAAGATTACAGTAATTTTAAACTTTTCAAATGAGGATGCATAGAATGGGACTTCAAAAATTAGACAGGTGGACATTGAATTTAAGGGAAGACAATGAGAGAATAACCAAGGTGATCTGATCAACAGATCAAAATAGGAGGAAAGGGACAAGACAGAATATACGATTCGCCAATTTGCACAAGTGGCAACCATCAAGACCGTAGATTTAACTCCATACCAAAAACTTCACTTACACCCATTTTAAGAATTAAGCATCAATCATCTCTTCAACTAAAGAATTTTGGTTTCCACGAAACTACGATCTGGGTTTCATTTCTGCAGAAAGATGGACATTACGTAAAACCTATGACCCACCGACACTCCTAGAGGCCAGCGTGTCTTCGTTTCTAACACGGAGACATGCGCGGGTACACGGCAAAATTCATTGGACAAGCCAAGTGGCTGTCCATTAAATTTATTTTATTATTATTATTTTTTGGATGGTGGGGATATGGGAAGGCTTAAATATACAATTTTATAAACTTTTTTGGGAGTAAACGTGATTAACTTCAAATATTTTGGGTTGAAAGTGTAACATGATGAATATATGATGCTTGTATATTTACATATATATATTGATGCTCCATGCTTATATATAACTATGTTTCCAACCGTGTCGGTGTCCCCCTTTTTTGAGAAATTCCATGTTTGCGCCCGTGTTCCTATCCATGTTCGTGTTTGTGTTCATACAAGTGCTACATAGCGTAAAACAAACCGTACTCAAAAGTAACCAACTGGGGATTACCAAGTGGAATGAATCGGATGATCAATATGATCATAAGCAGTTGATCCACAAGTAAAGACTTTATGAATCCACATACCTTTGACATCAATTGTATATTCTTGGCATGTGGCCCAAGGACCTTTCGGACATTAACAAGGTCTGAGCCCTTCCGGACAAAAGAGAGAGCAATCAGATCAATGTTGTTAGGAACACCCCATTCTAGGATATCTTCCTTGTCCTTCTCTGTAAGTGTAGGAAGATCCACCACAACACCAGGAAGATTCACATTCTTCCTCTCACCGAGGACAGCAGTGTTCTCACAACGACATCTAACTGTTCCAGCAGCTGGATCACATGACAAGACAGTGAGACTTATAGTGCCATCTGCACATAAGATGGTATTCCCAGGCTTCAAATCAACGGCCAGTTTTTGATAGCTCATGGAGATAGTCTTCTCATCCCCCTTTATGCTGTAATCAGTGCTAATAGTGATCTCCTCACCTTCCTTGAGTTGTATAGGCTTTTCATCCTTTAGGAAACCAGTTCGAATTTCAGGTCCCTGCAATAACAGGGAAAATGAAATTAACGAGTACACTACACAAGGACTTCTAAGTCGCGAACAAGACATGTTGATGATATTAATATAAGTACATAAAAGCAACAAGTTACCATTAAGCATGCATAAGAAAACATGCCCATGTAAGCATCATCGTTACAATAGCAAGCAAAAGACGGGAAAATTAGAAACCTAAAGTCATATAGGCCATTTACGCAGAAATCTGACTTGAACAAACAAATTTCATTATTAGTTTACGACTTTTTGGAAGTTGTAGTAGTGTTTGGGTAGGGATGGGGGGTTGAATGAACTAAAAAGGTCACTTGTCATATGTTCAGCTTTAAGAAACCTGTTACATGTTCAGATCTTAGAGCTAGTTAAATGCTTCCAGTTTCGAGAAACATATATGCTACTGTTTCGTATGTATGCTTTTCAAGAAGGTGTTACCATGTTATCCATGACATGAAGATTGTTCCAAGGGGTAAACTCTTCACTGTGCTTACAAGCCTAGCAATTTTTATTTTTTTTATGGGAATTAAGTCTGATGAGTAAACCATGAGACAATTGAGACGTCAACATGAACAAGAATAGGGAGAACCAGTTTGCAAACTATAGAAGAGATCTTGTATATAGGTGTGAACTTGTGATATATTGTACCACTTTGAGGTTACATATGTCTTTTGAGATGATGTACCGAGCTGTATAGCTATGAGAGCCCTCCAGAATCTTCAACCCAAGAGTTGTATAAATATTTCAATGTAGAATTAAATGGTCTGGATGAAGGACCAAGATACGTGGTCTAACATGTGTTCATTTGATAATGGACTACTGATAAACAGGCTCACATTCCATTCAGTTCATCACAGACCTATGGGAGCACTTTACTGCTGGCTAAGGGAAGTGAAAGCTCACAAGGTTTCACAAGACCTAGTTAGGAGGTGACATATAAGATCTTTCCCAAGACAAGGTTGGAGTGAGCAAGGTTGGACATCAAATGTGTATCATAGGCCAAGGAGGGTGAAGGAACAACGGTTTTAGGGTGGGGTTCCGCAGAAGTTCACAAGTTGGGTTTGTGCAAAGAGGGCAACAGAGTTTGGGCTCTCTTAAAAGGCCCATTCCAGGAACCCAAGAATTGGCTCCACTGTCTTAGATATCTTTAAAGACCTAACCTAAAAGCACATCGAGCAATAAGAAATTGGATAGGACCAGATAATTTGTAACTGGAAAGGAGTCGAGACAAACTCGAAGGGAAAAGGGCCAAGGGAAAAAAGTACGAAATTAAAGGATGTCTCAGTTAGGGGGAAGGAGCTCTCATGGAGGGGTGAAAGTTGCAGAGCCAATAGGGGAGAAGCAGAGTTCTGTGTCATGGCAGCAGCATGGATCAAGTGCAGGTCTTCTGATAAGTCCTGAGTGGTTGTTCAGTCCAATTGAAGTAAAAGATACAATTCAGCTGTAGCAAGGGGGAAGGTGTCTGCAGTGGATCGCAGCAACCATTGTTGATGTAGAAGATTCTGCAGCACAGTCCAAAGGTAATCAGACGAGGAGATTATGTTTTCGATATTGAGAACTGAGAAGGTTGAAAGGTTTGGTTTTCTGGCTTTGATCAGCACTGATCCGGAAAGAAAATGCTGTTAGATGAGGAAGTAGTGTAGCTGGTATCCAGAAGTTGATGGAAGCAGAGATTTTTATCAGCCTCCCATATATTGGGGGAGAAATTATATGCTGTAGTCTATAGGGAGTGACAGAGGTAGGTTTCATGTTTCATCTTGTTCCATTGGTTCAATACCTTTGAAGAGAAGCAAGCATTCAAGACCGTAGAATGAAATGGTCTACAGTGAACTGGGCAGGGTAGAGGAGAAAGGGATGTGATGGTTCACAAGGTCAAGTCAGTAAAGGCGATCCCCATTGGCTTTTTCTTTTCTCCTGTTGGCCTTATTGGAAGCTAGAATATTTCGGAGAGATTGTTGGAGGCTTGAGCATTTTCTCTTCCTGCATATTTGTAGTATCCCCTTGGGCAACTACTTCCAATAGTAAATCTTCCTTAAATATCAAATAAAGAAAAAAAAGGTCCCAATAGGGTGGCAAGTGGCAAGTGGCAACACTTTAAATACATACGTCGAGATGGTATTACCTTAGCTCATAGAGCCAAGGGCAGCAGCAACACTTTAAATCCATAGGTACAGCCTTATGGCTTCCGAAGTTGGTTCAGAGCCAACAAGTAATGTGTTCTTCACATTATTTCTAATGAGACCAAGAGCTACTCATCATCTCATACTGTAGTAGTAGCAATAGTCAATTAAGATCCAAAGAAAATGTTAAATTTCTGTAACCCATTGGCAATAATAGAATATTTACCAAATGGGAAATCAATAATCTCATACTGTTCTTCTGATGAGCATAGTAGCTAAAAAATGACATGTCACTCCTAATCCTCTGTCAATATCAATTAGAATTACTGTGGTAGAAAAATGAGCCCTATATATCAGCAAACAAATCTAGATTGAAAAATGCCTTTACACGGTTAAAACTTTCTGAAAATAAATTTCCAACTAGATGTAGCGAAATTAATAAGCCAGCTAATTTACACTCACAAGTCACATGCACTATTAAGGGTTAGGCAATTCAGGTCACTGAAATCAAACTGGATGATCCAAAATAAAATAAAATTAGACCGTAGCGCACTATTAAGAAACTGTACTAGGCATCAAATACAACCAAGAATTAAGAAGATATCATAATAAAAGAAACCCACCTTGGTATCAAGCATAACGGCACACAAGATGCCAGTATTGTGCATGGCAATCCTAAGATTGTTCAAAGTCTCCTGGTGGTATTCATGAGAACCATGGGAGAAGTTGAATCTGGCAACATTCATCCCCGCCTTCAGAAGCTTCTCGATCATTGGCACGCTTCGAGAAGCTGGTCCAAGGGTACAAACAATCTTTGTCTTTGGTATACGACCATCATGCGGCAGTTCCTTCAAGATTCCCTCGATGTCTATGTTTGCCATTTCTAAGAACAAACTTCTGCTTTCAGTTGCAACTAGTTCACTTCACCTCACCTAAGAATCCATCATAAACGTATTAAAACCCTTAATCCATTTCACCCTTAATATCTTGCTGTATTGGAATCAGATTTTTTCCCAACAAATTTGTGGTGGAAAAAGAAAAAGGGAAAGGGAAAACAAAGCTTGAGAATATCTATCTATGTTTTTCCTGTCACAGCAGTCACTAACAAGGAATGGGGAACAAGCAAACAACAGAACACCAAATCTGCAGAATGAAAAGGATGCACTGGGGATCAAGCATACAAACACATTCAAAAAAATATGCATGTAGACAAATACCCAAGGGCCGTATGATTGATCGGATATGAGCGTATATATTCAAAGTGACAAAAAATTGTGTCTTGAAAATTTTTAAGACACGAATTAACTTGCTATAAGACATGCATATCACATAATTAATGTTAACAGATGTATAAATTCCGACGACTAATAGTCCTGTCAAAAAGAGGGCGAATAAGGAAAACTAGGGAAGCAGGTTCCTAGAAAGATCAGTTGATATAAACAAAAGCAAAACTACCCAAAATGCATCAGGGTTTTTAATGGTGTGGGAAAATGGGAAGAATGAACCTATCGGGTGTATTTGGAGCGATAACGAAGAAATAATCAGATCTCTACTGATAAAATGCGAAGGGGATTGGAACCAAGAGTACTAAAATAGTGGGGGGGAAAAAAGCTTGGGAGAGTACACCTATTGATTCCCTCTGGTTTAGTTATTCACCAATTAAATTCCTTTGTGCTCATTGTTCCCAATAACCAACCAAACAAAAAATAACCAAAACATTGGCAGAAAAAGTAAATCAACGATCAGTGGCTAGACATTGTCTTCTTCTTCTTCTTTTTTATAAGTAAATGCAGTGGCTAGACATTCTAGTGAACTAATCACAATTAGATGACCAGTGGTTTCACTGTAATGTCATAAAATGCCCCAGATCCAGAATCAAACCAATATATCATTATATTAAGGGCCCGTTTGTTTGACGTCACTGTTAGCTTAGCCAATATTTAATCCACAGAGTAAAAGTTGACCAAACACCAGATGTGTGGTTCCCCTGAAGATACAGGCCAATCTGATGCTCATATCCGGTCAAACAACCCTTAAATGAATCATTTATTCGACAGTGCAGGAACACTATATCCCTTCCACCATGCTACATGGTATGAAGAAAGCAACTGTGAAGCGAAGTCCCACAGCGCCTGGGTACCAAAGTAATATGAAATATATATGTGTGAGGGCACCCTCCCTTCATGAGCTAACTTTCGGGGTTGAGTTCTACCCAAGACCATGTTACAGCAACCACCACATAGCCTTCTTCAATTTGAGTCAACAAGAAAAGAAAACACTAATAAACTGTTGTATTTGTAGAGCTCGACTATTATTAGACACTTCAGCTAGAGTTTGTGCACCAACTAAACGTAATGCAGTAACCAGTTGATGTAAACACCTAACACATAGATCAATGGCTACCTAGAAGTCACTGTTGTACTCTTCTTTCCCTTAGACAAAAAAGTGAAATCAGGCTTGACACATGGATGTAGGCAATCTTGCTAAACCATGTATCTCTATGTGGTGCTTTTCTCGTTGTGCTTGTGTTTTTGGTTTTTTGGGCATGTGTTTGGGTGGTACTGTTCGTGACAGACAACCTTAAACTTATATAAATGTTCTCAGAGCGTAGCATCAAAGTAATCAGGTACAGAGACATACTAATAAACATGAATTAAGTACTCAAAACTTTTACTTCTACTATTCTGGGAGTGAGATATATGCACTTTTTTTTTATCCAGGGAGTGAAATATGGAATGACTAAAGTTCAAACTAGACAATTTTAATTTCCTAAATTTAAAATTAGAGACACCTGTGATGGAGAGAGTATTCACGGTTCGATGATAAGTCAGCTTTATCTTCCGGAATAATCTTTTTTTTTTTTTTTGATACTTTAGGAGCAGATGATTTTGCATTATAAAGCATAATTTAATCTGCAAACCATCAAATATCGTTCATTTTTAGGAAATCAGGAGGAGTAATCAGATTTACTAGTAAACCCTAACGCTCAAAACCCCGGATTCGAACTGGTAACACACGAAGAGGAGGAAATGTCCTAGCAAACTCAAAAACTCCATAACTCAAATCGGTTAAAATACCTCAAAACACAAACCCGAACTGTTTCAAGAAAAAGAACACAACAAACGAGATTCAAAATAAAAAAGCTTTCTTTTCCTCAGCTTTTTCGGCAGACAATCGAAGGGTAAAGACTACAGTAAATCTCGAAAATGCAGAACAACACGATCAATCCTAAGAGCAAATACATTCGTGCATATAGATCGACAGATGCACACAAAAATGGACGACGCAGATGATTTTGCTCACCTGAAAGAGACGAAGAAATTAAAGGTCAGAGGTGGGACGAAATGGACAGTGAGGCTTCAGTTGTGTAGGCTAAGGAAACAGGTTTCTGGTATTCGTGTAGTTGTTTTGAGTTTTTATATGGCGATTTTGATTGGTTGATTGGTGAGAACGAGGTTTTAGGTAGCGGCACGCAGTATATTCTCCAAATCAGCTGCCGGTCCACTCTTGATCACAAGGGGAACCTACCCGGTTTACAGATTTTCTTTCCGTATACCACCGAGTAGGAGTGCAAACGAGTCAAGCCGAGCCAAGTTTTGAGGTGTTCGAGCTCGGCTCGTTTGCTTAACGAGCCCAAAACTTGAGCTTGAGCTCGGCTCCGTAGTAAACGAGCCGAGCCCTTATCGAGCCGAGCCAGACTAATTTCCTTAATGAGCCTCTTTAAACGAGCCGAGCCGAGTTTTTGCGAGCTGAGCTCGGGAGCCCAAAACTCAAGCTCAAACTCGGCTCGATTAGTAAACGAACCGAGCCGAGCCGCGAGCTGCTCGCGAACAGCTCGGCTCATTTGCAGCCCTACCACCGAGGGGTAGTACGAATGGTCGTAGTAGCACTTCACTTAAACGAAACTAAATTGCGAGTACCAATCTTCCATTACAATTGAAAGTGTATGTGATTTTATTAAATGAAATTTATGTGATATATGTGAGGAAAATGACTTGTCTTTTTGCTGTAAACCCTTTGTTTTAAAAAGATCAAGGTGATAGCCCAGTGATTGTGGCAATCCTTACCAGGTAAAATGCATGGATTCGAGTCTTATAAGCTGCAAAATGTACCGAAACTACGACAGTGGAAACTCAGCCTAAGATAAAATGTTTCTCTCATTGATCTTGAGTTCAAAATATGGGTTCAAATTGTCAAGAGAGGACGCTTCAATTTAACTTGTAGTTTGGTGGTGGGCTGTATAAAAGAGCCTGCGAGTTGTGGTGGATCAATATTTCCTCTCATATTGAGTCAGCTATGGTTCAAGTCTAAATATTCTATGGCAAATGGGTTCCAAACATTCTATGGCGAATGGGTTCCAATTGCTGGAAGAGTCGTTGGGCTAGTTCACTCTGGCCCACTCTTTTCATCATTTAGATTTTAAAAATACTACTGCAGCAGTTTATCCATACACTTGTGTAGACTAGGCCTGTCAATGAACCGGATTGGATCCGAATCCGGTATAATTCAAATTCGATCCGAATCCGAAATAGCTCAAATCCGATCCGAATCCGAACTCGCAAAATCCGAAATAAAAAATCCGAATCCGAAAACCGGATATCCAATCCGAAAATCCGAATTCAATCCGGGTTTCTTTTCTTTTTTTTTTCTTTTTTTTTTCCTACAACATTTTCACAAGACAAGGTTTCATTGCTCCTTTCTGCCGATATTTGGTCAAAAATGTTGAGTTGTAAGGATTCCTTTGTTATCTTTTCTCACGGGCCATATCTAATTCTAAATCCTCATTTGAAAAATGCAACTTAATGCTTTCCAAATAACGAAATCGAAGGAATCTGCGAAGTACGGGCCAATTTCATAAGTGTAGAAAAATCAAATTGTTTTCATCAGTCAAGATCACTAGGATATATGATTGTACGTTATTGTAACAGTAAATTTATTGTTGAATTTCTGCTTTTCCTGCTCAATTGAAGGGCTTAGATCGGATAATTGGCCAATGGCTCTCTGTTCTTCCAAGCTTGTCATGTGCGGAAAGACGTTTAAGACGACAAAGGCTCATTTGTGGAACGTTCCTTGGACGACAAAGGCCAGCCTTTGAATATAGAAAAATGCCTGAAGAAACGTGTTGAGATGAATCATGTAGCAACGATTATCCATTTTTGTTTTGTAAAAACAAACTTCAACTTTGTTCATAGATCCATCGATTTTGGGTGCCTTATCGTTTTTTTTTTTTTGTTAGCTTAGAGAGAAGATGTGGGGAGACATGGGTGGGTTAAGAAAATAAAAAAATTTAAAAATTGATTTGGATCGGATTCTTATCGGATAAAATCCAATAAAATCCGAATCCGATTAGAATTACCGGATTCAGATTATCGGATTGGAGTTATTGGATTCGGATTTTTCCGGATCGGATTGGATTAAATCCGGTCCATTGACAGGCCTAGTGCAGACTACCTTTCGAGCATTTTTTGTAGCCAAAATAGCTAAAGTGAAAATACCTTTTGCTGAAGCCCTTTGCTAAATATACCCAACAACTGTTCACTGGAAATTTTTTGAGTGTTGAAAGAGATGTTAGGTAAAATATATTATATTGTTAGTGTTGAAAGAGATGTAAGTAAAATGAGCACTATTCACTAACAATTTTTGCTCAAATTTTACCAATTCTGTTAGGGTTAAACAATAGGTATTTTTTTCCAAAAGAATTTTAGTATTGCAAAAGCATCTCCACGCTCTTTAAATTTGACATATGCGTAGCATTCGACTCCCTTTCGATTTTGAGGAAAGTGGGAGAAAAGAAAAGAAAGTACGTGAAAAATTAGAGGAAAGTGGTAATGTACATAATCCTTTTCTATTTTCTCCCTCTTTATCTCTAATCGTACCGTTTCAGAAATAAGTTTATGAAAACCAAGAGTCCACTGTTATTCTAGAAAATAGTGGTTAAATCCGAGGATCATATCCACATGGATAATTTGGCTAAGTTACTACAGCTCTGATTGATTTCTACTTTTAGTTTGATGAAAAGTAGAATTGATTTGTTTGGTTCTGAAGAAACTAAGGTGAGTTAAGTAAGTAATGATTGGTTTCACTAAAGACTAATGGAGAGATGATTTAAGGTTTCGAATCCACCCTGACCACATAACAATGTCATTTTAAGGATAGGGTTATTATTGGAGTTAGAAGGGATTATCGCTAAGGCTTGCAAACCCTTTCGACAATTGTCTAAAACAAATTTGAATTGTCAACTGACATGGACTATTCCATAGCACGACCTATCATACTATTACTATCAGGGACCATCCAATAGCACGCTCCTTCATGCGAGCATTGCCTATCTCAATCACCCATGCAATCTCAATCGAAGATAACCATTGTATAACTCATTTTGAGAGCACACACACAAATACTCAATAGGTTGGATTCGTTAGAAGCATTAAGAAGCATTTTATTCAATTGTAATGAAACGGGTTCTTAGTTACACAATTGATTCGAAAAGTAAACTTAAACCAACTGGGCTTCATCTTCCCCCTAAATGGAAGTCTAGCCGGTTGTGGAAGGATTCTCCAAGCTTGGGATGGAAGGAAATAGCGAGATCTCCATGAATTCCCTTGCCCCTCTCTCTTTAGGGTTGCCTCTCCAAGTCTAGAAACTGTAAAACAAAATAAAAACTTCATGTTTCTAGTTTCTTCCCTAAATTACAGAGAGAAGTCGAACAAATGCATTAAAAACGGGCCGGGTCGTTGGGCCCACTATCTCGATGGCTGGACAACAGATACTGCAACATCTATCTTTTTAGTACACTTGGGTTGTCGAACCAACACTTCAATCATCCGAACCATACATGATATAATACATTGTATTAGTCCCGGATCGATGGTTTGAACCATGATAGGACGGTCGTCCAAACCACCCAAAGATCAACAAAGGATGACGGATGTTGCAAGTGTTGATTTTGCTTCCTGCTTCACTCCTCAAGGTCCCCTTCGCACCCAACACTTTTAACACCTTTCAAAAGGCCCTCTTTCAGGTTTAACCATTCGTAAGGCCTACAGACACATTAAATCAATTAATTAAGACCAAGTAATTAACATCGTAAACGGACAAAATAAGTGTAAATTAAGGGGCCTAATTGGGTTGAATTAAACACCCATCACTCTCCAAACCAAACAATTGGAGTTCAAAATTTTCAATTTTCCTTTCTTTTCTCTACTTTTTTCCATATGTTCCAAACAAAAGTATTTTGTGTGATTTGTAACTTTATGGGTACTATAAATCTTGGTTTGCACGAGGTTTAGAAAGATACATAACCATGTTCAAAGTTTGAAATCCCTTCGGAAATCATGACTAAACGTGTCCACAATAAATTGCTACTATTTTTTCTGTTAACTCTCTGGACGAGCTTATGCAATACATTCACAATTGCTAGAGCGAAAAAAAGGTAAAATTGTCTAAAACCTTCCGATACACGTAAGTTTCACAAGGTAGATGTGGGGCCCACATATATCGGATTGTTTCAATCACATACGTGTCTAGATATCTATATACTTCTAATCTGAAAGCAATTTTTTTTACAAGATATTTGGTGAAAATACCAGGCACTTTTAATGAATTTGTGTATGAAAATTATTTAATTAATTTTGGTTGCACCTCCAACCGACATACAACTTCCACTAAATGGGCCCGAACGTAAACTCAAACCCGAAGGGGTAGGACTGATAATGTTGGTCTATGGGCCCAGTTAGAATCAAACCCAGTTTACTAGTCTAGTGACGGGTCTAGCGGACAGAAAAGAGGAAGTGGGATTTGTTTACGGGCCTACACGTTAGCCCAGCCCGGTTGGTTGGTGAGTTTCCTTCTAATATACTAATTGATTAAGGTTCGATTTTTTGGGGTCAGGTCGTAAGAAAATTTAATTTCTCGTGAATTCCTTAGATTAGACCCTAGTCTCAGCGTAGATAATCTACTTTTGACTAGACCGGGAAGGAGATAAATCGAGATGACTGCTGAACCAAAAATAAAATAAAATAGACCCGTTACCAAGGGAACCAAGGCTGAATTGACTCTCTAATGTCTTGTGATATGAACAAATTGTGTTCCTTTAGCATTTAGCAGGGTTCACTTCCAAATCAGGTTCAGGATAAATACGGGCATCATCTTCAGCCCCTTCAAATCTTTTATACCCAAATTTTCCTGTATTCATAATTTGTATTTCTTCGGTCATTAGAAATCATGTGGAAAAAAAAAAAAAATCTCACTTCATCAAAAGGCTGAACCGAAAATGCACTGGGACAAGAGTGTAGACAGGGACGGAGGTATATTGGGGTCGGTGTGGCACACCCCACCCCCGGTTCCGAGAAAACAATTTTTTTTATATTAATGGAAGTCGATTTTGTACTTATCAGTACTCGAACAATTGATCTTTTACAAAGAGAATGGTAAAATAGTAGGTAATTGTTCCGATCATGTAAGTAATATCTCTATGACTTTCATTTAAAGATTAAGAGATATTTGAATCAAGTCATTTTATTTGTAACAAAAAAATAGAACTCAACATAAAGCTTGATTTTACAATACACTTTCATTTCGTATTTTTACGAACAAAATACAACAATTATTATTGGACGTTTATCAAACAGTGCAACCCCTTATCCAAATCCTGGGTCGTCTCTGAGTGTTGAGATTAATTTTCTTTTTTGGTCCCCATCTCGTGGTTCAGGGCCCACATGGGTCAACAACTCCTCAACCCATTGATCTCTTTTAGCAGGTAGTGGAGATACTTACAATGACCCACTTGGAGGAAGGAGTGACCCCAATTAAGGACAGTTCATCAGGCTTGGCTTGGTCAATGAATTGGATATTTCAAATTTTCAATGACGGAAGATAGACTTCACATTGACTTCTACGCCAAGCATCAATGATTTATGTGGACTTCAATAAATGGCAAGTGATGGCTAGTGCTCATGCGCTAGAGCTCTTGGATGCATCATATTGCATTCCGAAATCGAGTCTTATTTTTTTTCTCCTCCCATATATAATAGATTAGGAATGACGAATGACAAAAAAAAAAAACCGGGACTTGCAAAATGTGTGGTTGACTAGCTGGACCTTATTTTTGGTTTATCGATTGGTCTAGCACGTTATTTGCAGACCAATCCTCCAATAGAGGGCCCTCGAAGTGCTATTAGACCTAGATTCAGTAATGTATCCATAGTTTTCCAAATGGTTGCTGTACTTGAGGCAACTGCTACCTTTTTTTTTTTTTTTTTTTCCAACAGTTAATTGCGATTATACAATAATCTACAAAATTGACATATTCAGTAACGTATATATCGCATGGAACCTTTTTTTTTTTAAAAAAAAAAAAATTATATTAGCATGCGTACTTTGTAAGAAATTGCCGATAGAGACGTATAAAAATTAGGATACGGAGTATTACATTACTGTGATGCGCTAGGTGCTAGGTCCATGCTAATATAATTTTTTTATATTAGAAAATACAATCCGTATCCAGACCAAAACTCTCACGGTTCGGTTCCAATACAATCCGCGAGTCACGGATCGGTTTCAATTTTATCCACGGATTACCTGTCATACGTAAACAAGTAACAAATAATTTCATCAAAATAAAATCCTAAAATTCCAAAGTACTTCATCTGTCTCTTTTATAGTGTAGACATTTTCATTTTGGGTCGTCCCTTAATAAGTGTGTGTTTTGAAAAGTTAGTGGGTACATTTTCTATTTTGCCCTTAAAAGTAGATTCCTTTTTGAAAAGTTAGTAGGTATTATTATATTGATAATGGTAAGTAATGTAAAATAGATGTAAAAATTGATGCGAGAGAAAATAAGTTGGAATTACAAGGTAACACACTTAAAAAGGGACGGAAGGAGTAGAAAACAGAGAGACCTTAGATGGAGCATGTGATATTGGAGTCACAACCAGAGCCTAAACAAGCAGCAGTAAAAGCATGTAGCTTAGTTCAGTTATATAATGGAATAGAAAGAAAGACAGTTTAATACAAATAAAATAAAATAAAATAAAATACAGTGAACAACTATTGAATTCATCAAAGTCCAATACAAATGCATATATAGGAGATAACAGTATAATAGTGGTAAAATACAATGCATATACAAAGACAGTTTAGATTTGATAGGAGATAACAGTATAACCTTATATCAAATTGACAATATTTATAAAAGTGGTAAAATTATTTATACACACACACACACACACATATATATGTATTGTAAAAATCTCACGGTCCGGATCGGTTAATCCACGGTTTCAAAATCGAAATCCGTGTCCGGACCGCAAGTTACGGTTTATTATTTTTTGAATCCGTGTCCGGACCATTAATCCACGGTTAAAATCCAAAACGTGCGGATCGGATCGGTTCGGTCCTGACCGGATTCACGGTTCACCGATTTTTTTGTGCAACCCTACTGCCACGTGGGCTGGCCACCATCTGCTTAGATTAAGTGATTTGTTTTGCATTTGGTAGCTAACTTGCTTTGCTTAGGTCGGTTCTGTTTTTCTACTTCTATGTCTGTGTAATTAAAAAAAGTTTAGATGCTTAACGGAGAGAGTTTGCAGAGTGGACTAGCGAAGCAATCAAGCAACCATAAACTAGAAACAGTACTATCTCCGTCTCGAAATATTTGTCTAGTCCATTAAAAGAGAACTTAAAAATAATACAATTGTTTCAAGGAAAATTAAAAGCCTTTTTAATAATATTTACTAGATATCAATGAGTTCTTTAATTTAAAAAATATCTATAATTAAACGTATAATATTTTTAAATTCTTATTTTACGGGACCGGACAAATATTTTAGGCCAAGTTATGGTAATGAGTTTTGGAAATGGTTCAACATCAATGGACGCGCATGGTCCCTTTTTTGAAACTTTTCCCCATCTGTCCGTGTAGAAATTCGTAACCATTTCTTCAGATCAGTGGGCCAAAATGCAAATTGACAGATAATCAAACGGACAAGTCAAGTCCCTCTCTCTCTTTCTCTCCTCTTTTTTGTCCTTCCGTGTCAAACAAATATCAAATTCTAACCACTTTGAGACGGTTTTTTTGACCTCTTTCTTGACTATGTACAGACTAATTAACCCCCACAGATCATATTCATGTGAATCCAAAGTTTCAAACTCAAGATTACAAGCAACTCCAAGAAAGGAATATTGCAACCTTTCCTTTGCTTTTTTTTAAATCTTTTTTCCCTTTGTTCGTTTTCTTGGGTTTTGGCTCCATGCAGAAAAATTTGAGCTCAACATCCACTGATCCACACATATACGTATAAGGCGGAACCAGGACACTAATCTATTCTGGGCTAATGCAAATTTGTGCAATAAATATGTAAATGTTCAAAAATACACAAAGAAAGTACAAAAATCGTACACAATTGAAGTTGGACTTTACGACGTTTTAAAGAGTAGAATTCATCTATTAATCTGGGTCGATATCTTCAACAAGTTCTTTTTCAATGAAGATAATCATTGAATCTGCAAGAAAATCGTCCCTCATTTTGTCACAAAGATTAGTTTTCACATGCGTCATAGCTGAAAATACTCCTTCAGTAATTGCCGTGGTAACAGAAAGAGTTGCAACAAGACGAATCAACCTTTCGATAAAATGATAGTTCTCTTACTTTTTTTGTCTCAACTAATCCTCGGCATAATTTAGAAATGGTGGACGTATCCTGGAATTTCTGGTTACGAGGTACATCAAGCTTGTAATGTTCCAACTGTAATCTTAGATAATGTCTCTCGTGTAGTGAAATCACCAGGATAAAATTTCTCGGCAAGAGTGCAAACATTATCAATAAAAAGATTTAAAGCCATCCTTAGGTTTTAAAGCTGAGCTAAGGATAAGGAGTTCCACTGCCCCCTTGTTGAATTAATTATTCAACTCCACCAACTGAAAATCTAATTTGGTGTTGGATATATTAATGTTGTAATGATGCTCAACTGTGAGGACGTCAAGTGCGACCCGTAGCTGTTTTGAAACGAGCATTCAGATCGGATATATCAATGTCATAATCTGTGCAAATTGATTTCGCATACATTAGAAGAGGGTCAAAACCATCTTCTCTCAAGGTCTGAAGGAATGCTTTTGTAGTTGAGACCAAGTCCATAGCATTTAAGATGTCCAGAGATTTGTTTTACAAGGCTCGACAAAACAAAGCAGTGATTTTCATAATTTTATGCATCAAATGCAAAATAAATATGAATTCAAATGATTTCGTCGCAATTAAAGTACCTCTAGCTTCCCCACATATAGATTTATTCGAGCCCTCCTCAAACATCATTCAAAAATAGTTGCACTAAATATATCAATCAAGTTGCAAATAGAATCAAAATGAGAGCTCCAACAAGTTGTTCCAAGTCAATGCAAAGTACCAATCTGATTAGCCCCTCCACCCGTTTCACGTTCACCAGTATATATTGATAATAGAAGTCAACTTTGAAAAGAATAACCAGATAGAGCTCCCAATTTCAGCAATTGCAACTAATGCTAGTTGTAGTCGATGGGCAAAACAATAGATATGCAAAATCTCTTTTTGGATCTTGTTGCTCACTCTGTTAGCGAGAATATGCAAAATTTCCTTTTGAATCAATGGTGAGGTGCACTTTGCAATTTTTGGAGCTTTTTCTAAGACAATTTTCTTTTGAATCAATTTTTGGAGCTTTCCCATAAATTTTATCAACTCAATAAAATTGTCACGTTTTTTTGAACCTACGGATTCATCATGAGCTCTAAGAGAACATAATTGCAAAGTAAGCCACGAATACTCTCAATCGTGTCATAAGCCGCAACCTGTTTTTCTGAATTTCTTCTGAAGTTTGTGCATTTATTACTTTCTCAATTTGCCGACTAACGTTCATTAAATAATCACAAGATTTTATAGCACTGGAATGTGGTGAAGTGGGACCTCCTACATGCATCAAACAAGCTTCATTAACCCTCTTCCAACTTCTAAATCCCTCGCCAGTTAATGTGGAATGGTTTGCTCTCTCCTTTCAAAAATGAACTATGGAAAACAAAATGCTACTCCCTCCGTCCCTTTTTAAGTGTGATATTTCATGATTCCAACTTATTTTCTCTCACATCAACATTTACATCTACTTTCCACTACTTACCCTTATCAATATAATAATATCCACCAACTTTTCAAAAAGGAATCCACTTTTAGAGCAAAATAGGAAATGTACCCATTAACTTTTCAAAATACACACTTATTAAAGGACAAACCAAAATGAAAAGTTAAACACTATAAAAGGGACGGAGGGAGTATCTTTTTTAGGGGAATACTTTAACCAAGAATATTGTATGAACCAAGAAGATTGAAATCGACGATATTGATTTCCTGACTTGGACCGTGGAAACTCTACAAGATTAGGTTGATATGGCCCCGCTTTGATATAAGATTGTCTAATTGCATCACATTGCTTAACGGGATGTTCCTATTTCTAAAAGGGTTTCTAGCAACAAAATGATTTCGATCGTCTGTTCTAAAAGGGTTTCGATCGTATATTCTTCTAAAAGGTTTCGACCCTTTGTATATGCCAGATAAATTAGAAGAAAAAAAACACCGCAATTTATTTTTTATTTTGTTTTGGCCCATCTGCCAAAAATGGTATCGAACCGAATCGTATGATTCGAATCGCGAATCATGTTGGGTTGTTCAAAGGGGATTGATTTGTGGACAATTTTTGGGTCGGTGTTCATTTATTTTTGGGTGGGTATTTATTTACAATGGATTGGGCTACCAAAAAAAAAAAAGAATTGGGCTAAAATTTATTGAGCTATAATTTTACATATAATTTTCCCCCTTTTTGTCCACCCCACTTGGGCTACAGCCCACCTCAGCCATGCCTCGGTTCGGCCCTTGTATATTTAAGGTTCATGGCTCACCCCCATAGGGTTTGGGTGGCCAGGAGGTGACAGGTTCGAGTCGTGCTAACGACACCTTCTCGGTCCTCCTACAAAGCCTGATTGCGGTCCACTAGTCCTTGGTGATACAATAGTTGCTATGGCTCTTTGGTCTCTTCCAAGTCTCGCCACGGGTATGGAATCCCTATAGTCATGCCCTGGAGAGAGGTTATTATACCCGGTCGCCCCTCCCCTCATTATACTTGGCAAAAGAAAAAAAAGTATAAATGGGATGGAGACACCCTGCATCATTATTGCAACTTCGGACGGGGAAAACTATTTAATATGCAATTCTCCCTTCTACCACGTCTTGACTACTGACTGAAAATTTAAATAACATTATTCAAACAAGAAAAGATTGTAGTAACAAAAACAGAATGACCCCCCGTCCCAAAAATTGAAAATCATGTATACCGCATTTTCCATCCAACTATTGTTAGGATTAAAAAAATAATAAATGGAAAACCAAAATTCACCCTTATTTGCGTAGAAAGCTCCGAATTATTGACTTTAATATTGTTGTCGTTGCTGTTGCTGTTGCGGGCCACTAGAATTACTGTCACCGCCGTTGGTCGAACTACCACTACCGCCACCCATAAAAGAAGTGATGGCAGCCGCTAAAGCGGCAGTGAAGTTCGGGTCCGTGGTAAGGGCATTCACGGTGTCAGCCAATGACCCTTGCATTGGCGGCGGTGGTGCTTGTTGGCCTGTTAGGCCAACATTTGGGGACATTTGGAGGCCAGAGAATTTGGATTGGTTATAAAGTGCGTGGCCAAATAATACTTGGGCTGGTGGGTTTGGGAAGGGGAGGTGGAATTGGTTTGGTGGCCTTTGGAATTGTAATGGGTTGTTTGGATTTTGGGTAAGGTCTAATGTGACAGTGGGAAATGGGGCTGAAGCTGAAATACTAGCCATGGTTGATGAGCATGGGAGGAGTGTTCTGGCTAGGTAGTTAGGGTTCATTAAGCCGTTGTCGGCACTCGGCATCGATCCGGAGAGCAACATTCTTGCAGCCGATGAGGTTGTCGAAGCCATTGCCATGGCGGCCGGTGGCAGTGGGTGGTTGTGATTGCCTTCGTAGGTGGTGATTAGTATGGTTCTGTCTTCTGCACATCTTTGTACCTGTTAGAACACCATCGTTGAAATTAGAACGTGGAAAATCAATTTATGATTGGACAAAAATTCAAATTTTACAAATATGTTTGGTAGAAAACTATCTCGAATGGACTATGAGTTAGTCCATTCGGGAAAACGTACTTGTTTACGAACTGGGCATCCAGCGGCCATGGTGCAACGATAATAAGCTCGAGGGCATGGATTTCCCTTAGCCATTTTCTGTCCATACTTCCTCCATTGGCATCCATCAGATATCTGTAACCCACAAATTCCAATCAAATTCATCTCAACATAAATTGATTCAAACTCACAAGAACCTTTGTGTGTTTTTTTTATCAGTGAGACTCTGGAGATAACAATCGGGCATAACTTCATAGGTGTCTGGTCGTTAACTAGAGTCTTTTTTTTTGGTAAGTAATTCACTTAGCTACAATCTAATACGTACCATAGGTGCCTCCGACCGCGCTCGAACTGATACTCGGGCTTTCCTCATGGTAGCCTCAGCAGCAGCTGAATCAATCAATTTCGGGTCCTTATTCGGACCCTGGTCCGACCCAATATTATCCCGACTCTCCTCCCTCCCATCATCACAGTTCACCGGCGATCGGGACCGGGCCCCACGTCGTCCCTCCTCCGACGAAGTCTCGCCGGTTTGGGCCGTGGAAGCAGCAGCAGCTAAGCCCAGGTCCATGAATTGTCTAGGTCCCGTTACCTTCCCATCTACCAAGTTGTTTTTCTGATCATGATTTTGTGTCAGGTTCATCAGGTGCACCTGAAGCGCGTTGTGGTTGATAGTAATCTGATTCAGCATTTCCCTTAGCCGTTGATTCTCGGCTTTCATTCGTTCCAGCTCCGCTTGTAGAACCCCTAGCTGGAAAACCAGTTGTACAGTATAATTTTAGAACATTAATTCCCAAACATAATCCAACACAGCCATACATATAACTATGTACAAAGTATGGGTTCAAAATCGCAGTATCGGAATACGTATCGATGATAGAAAAACTGTCGTACATCGGCCCATATCAATTTCTTTGTCATATATGCTTAGTAGACAAACAGCCGGCGCATAAAAAATCCCGATAAATATTGAAGACAATCAATTCATATACGTAGCGACCTTAAATT
This sequence comes from Gaultheria prostrata, assembly GCA_036023075.1. NCBI lineage: Eukaryota > Viridiplantae > Streptophyta > Magnoliopsida > Ericales > Ericaceae > Gaultheria > Gaultheria prostrata. The sequence goes on from JAXBDA010000485.1 coordinate 68,029, forward strand.
AGTTAAAAGCTAAGGCTCGATTTGATTTGGTTGGTTTAGTATCGGAAATATTGGCTAAGGATGATAGTCTCAAATTCATTTGCGTAACAGCTGATACGATACGTGACAGTCAGTCGATATTTAGAATGCATGTATGTGTATATTTTCTTACGTATAAGATTTAATATGACTAACCCAAACCAGAATTATCTGTTCTTACCTCTGCTTTAGCTCTTTTATCGTCAGAATTGGGGGAAATTCCATCGTCCACCATTGATTGATCGCTACTGGTGTTACCGGTCAGAAGGTGCAGTCCAGTCTACACACACATCCACACAGATTAAATTCAATAAAAATTCAGTGAAACAAGTTGAATTTAGCAAAATATTGGATAAACGAAATTGGGTAATTTACATTGACGTCAAAATCGGATTCTTTGACGTCCAATTTTTCATCATGATCGACAGAGGCGTGCTTGGAGTCGTCGCGTTTGTTATCGGCGAAGAAGTCCATCTCGCTGAAGGTCACCGTCCGTTTGTCATCGGAAAAGTCGTGATTTCTGGCGGCGGCGTCCATGGGTTCAAGCTTCAGCTTTGGAGGAGGGTGGTGGTGGTTGTGGTGGTGGTGGTTGAATTCAGGCAATGAATTGATGATGAGTGTTGGTTCTTGGTGGTGGAGGAAGAATCCGATCCGATCTGAGTTAATAGAAGAGAGTCCACTTCTGTTGGCCATAAATCAAGAAAAGGGATGAGAGAGAGAGAGAGAGAGAGGGGTGCAATGGACTCGGCAATAAAAAGGGAGGGATGAGACTAAGGACTCAGGAGAGAAGAAGACCAAATTACTAGTGAAATGGTGTAGGGAGGGAGGGATATGGGAAGGACTTTGTTTTTTCCTTCTTTTTTTTGGTTTCGACGTGCAGAAGTATTCAGGCTAACTTAAGCGTACGTCGACTAATTCCTTCACGGATTTGATCAAATACAGACCATTCACACTGAGACTAGAGAATTCATAAGAAACGATTTTGTTGTGGCTTGACCCAAAAATCAAATTTTAGTCAATTGTGCGGGAAGCAAACCCGCCTATTAACCGGACCAACCCTTTGATTTAAGGACTTTTGATTTGATTGAAAATAAAAGGAAGATTTGATATATGTAAGGTGAAGGGTCTAGAGGCTAGTTCTATCACAAGTCTCTTTTTCTTCTTGTTATGGTTTACTAGAACTTCCTGTCAACATATTAGTACTATACTATTGGTCACCAAACAAACCCTATAGAATAGGAGTACTCCAATTTAGTTTAAGAAATTTTGTTTTTATTGGGAAATCGGTAAAAATTATATGACGCAGCAAAATAAGCATTTTTTTTAAAAATAATCATAAGAGTGGCATTGAATGATTTGATCAACTGGAATAAAAAGGTCCAAAAATGCATCATTCTATTTGATTATTGGCAAAATGAATTTTGTATATACTACTCTTTTACAAGTTTCAACTCTTAGCTTTCACAAATTCTTTTTTAACAAACAAATGAAAATAAATTTGATTCTTTAAAGGAAATTTAATGATATAACAACTGACATTTTTACCACGCATTTTGAAAGTTTCAATTGACTCACCTCTATTCACAATTTATCTGATTACAAAAGTCTAAAACGACTCACATATTCATATTCACGTGAGGGGTCAGCAAGATCGTTACTCCAACTTGAGTAATAGTGCAGTACTGCGCGACCCTCCATTAATGTAAATGTGTATAATTTACATGTGGTTTTAAAAAAGTGATTATCCGATAGATTACTCCAAATAAACAACATAAAGGGATTTATATAATAGTACTTTCTATTTTACTTTTTTTTATTTTTTGAAAATTGGTTTTGAAGGAGATTGGAGGTAGAGTAGTCTTTGAAGAAGTGATGTAAAAAAGGACAGGTAGAAGTGGGACCAGTCTAAGGTGGGGCCAAGTCCAAGTAAGGGGAGGAGAAAGAAGAGGAGGGGGTTGGTTTGTACTTTGTAGGCATGGCAAATTGTGGGGGTGGCGTTGAATTGATTGCGTCTACTATTCGTCAAATGTGGGGAAATTGACGCGTTCCAAAAATTCACCGCCCCTTGTGGCCCGGCACTCACTCGTGACTCCATTACTGTATTTTCCGTTTTTTTCTTTTCTTTTCTCTCTCTAAATCAATTACTTAATTGTCTTACTATTGGGCGGCATAACCCCATGTGTCAAACAATTTAAGTCATACATTGTTTGTTTTCATGTTAATATATCATTTTTTTTTTCAGACTTTGTTTTATTTATTCAAGGACAGAGTCATTAAAATTTGTAGGATAGATTCTTAATTGGTTAGTCAAAAAAAATATTTAACTTAGAGAGGCAAACAATGACTAACGATTTAATCGAGGATAACAGAGTAAGTAATGAGGTGAAAGATCATGCCAAACACACAGAGAAAGAAAGCAACGGTATTTAATCCACTACTCAAATCAACATCCCTAAGCACCAGCTCTAGGAGAAATTAATGGGTTCGCGAGCACTCACAAGAACAATGTTCTTGATTTCAGAGTTCTGAATCACTCTCTCTGTAGGGTTTCCGTGCCTTGAGGGCGAATCAATCTCTTGGAATATGTGAAGGAATGTCTCATATTTATAGGAATCTACAGCGAATCATTGAGCTGCAGACATTCTTCTTATAATATAAGGACACATGCTCTCTCCATATACTTAGGCCACGTGGGTGACGTCGCCGGTCGTGAGGATGACCCTCGCGACTCGTCCGGTGCGCCCCATTCCATCGCGAAGGTCCCTTTTCTTCTTAATCTGCCAAACCACTTATATCTCCCCTATTCTCGTTACATTGCGCGACCCAAAGCCCTTTGGGTCACGCCAATACTCTAATCGAGGCCTAAATGACTTCCTTATCCCTACCTTATGTCCAGGTATAGTCGCGAGTCCAAGCCATAGATAACAACAACTTCTTGTCGCGTTGATTCCCCTTTGGAAGGGTCTCGCGATAACTGAATTCCTCATAATATGGGGTTCTCTTATCAAGGGCACCCTATACTTGGGTTATTATCCCCTGAACTTCACTCTTCCTCAAGGTATGTCTCTCGCACTTAATTACCATTATGAATTCACTCTAAATTAGATGTGTCCATAACGGACTGCCTTGCCACGCGGCAGGGTCTGATAGACTAGTCAACTGTCAAAAACAGGTTTACGCGCTGACCTTACTCAAAAAAGTAGATTCAACTAATCAAATTACAGAGATTAGAACATCAACAACAAGAGAACTGACTCCTGAGAAAACAAGTACTGAAATCACCAAAAACAATTCTAGACTACAATGAGTAGAATACGTGCAACAATGTGGAAGGGTGAAATCGTAAAAAAAAACCGCCCTTCTACAGCCAGATAATTTTTAGGAAGGCCAAAGGGTGCTCAAGAGTTACCCCCCTTAAACCCTCACAACCAGATAACTTTAGAGGGGGTGAAATCTTATCCTCTGGGTTTTCGTTTTGCCAAACCGTGGATATAAGGTGAGGCCCAGAGATAAGAGAGGGTGAAATGTCATCCCCCTTCCATATCCAAGCACTGGCGGCGCCATACACAGATCAGGATGGTCACTTGACCACCAAGGAATTTTTTTTTTACCCAGAATACATGTTTAAATTTTAGGTTATTCTCCTTTTGAACACCCAAGCAAAATGTGGATGACCACCCAAGTCCCATTTTAAATATGAATGAACACCCAATTCAAAATTAATGACCACTCACCCACAAAATGAGCCCACAAAATGCAAATCAATCCAATTTAAACAACCAAATTATCCCATAACAAAATAAAATACCAAATAACCCAATCAATCCAATTTGAACATCCGGCCTAAATATGAATGAGCACCCGATCCAAATTAATTTTAACACCCACCCAAAATATTAGCCCACAAATAGATCTATTTCAACACTCAGACTTATATTATGAACACCCATCAATTCAAGTAGTTCATAATTGAACACCTAATACATTAGCCCAAACAAGGTACATATTATTGTGAAACAATTATTAAAAAAATTAAGAGAAAAAGAATGACCTATTGGTATTTGTATTATGCTTTGGTTTCCTTTTGAATGATACTCGACTCTACATCTCTTAAAAGAAGAGAATATGTCCTCAAAGATTTGTGTCAACCTATTCGCCTCAATTTTTCCTAGAAAGAAAATAAGTAGATTCATGCGCTTGTTCAAATAGAAAATTTGAACAAGAAAAACTATAAAATCGTATGTGTTCATATTTTCTAATCGCACTATTATACTTCCTCCGCCTCAAAATGATAGTCTCCTTTGAAAAGACGTGCAATTTACGAATAAAAATAAAGTACTTTCACACATGAGTTTTCAAAATTCTTCGCACTTAATTAAAGATTTCGATTAGTTAATTTAGAGAGGAAAATTTTGAGAAACTATGAATGTCAATATTTTTTTTTAACTCGAAAATTGTAGGTCTTTTTGTTGGGACTATCATTTTGGGACATAGGAAGTACGAAATTTTGTGTATATTCTACTCATTAATAGAGGGAATAGAGTTAAAGTAATTATTGACCACCCTCCTAAAAAATCTTGGAGCCGCCACTGTATCCAAGCAAGGCTTTACTATTTAATTCCACCAAAACTTATCCCACATCCAATCAAGTTATTTGCAGTGCCAAATATCCATTCCCATATACAACTTTGTCATTTTCCATCCTCTTTTCCATCCCCATTGGAGCTTGGAGTTCTATCATGGGGATGAAAAATGGTCATACAACCTCATATCCAACTCCTATTGGATCTGCTCTTAGGAATGTCATTAATAAAAGGAACTTAAATTAAATTAAGTGGTTCAAGTTCGTAAACTCGGGCGTTCATTTGATACTATTAATAAAAATATAGATAATTAAACTTAAGAACTCGGGGTGATGATTTGAACCACGTACCAAGAGTCGTGATTTGTTTCTCTTTCATGTTTTCTAATATATAGACAAATAGAGAACGCAGGGCCCTTATTTTAATTTGGAAAAAATGTTTTTGGGGGCCTAAAGTCGTCGCACCTGTAGCATTACGTGAGGGCCAGATTTGAACTAATCCAAAACTACAAAATATCCTACCATTAGGGATTAAGACTGTTCGACCATGACTGTTGAAAACTTAGAAAAAAATTTTCTTTATTCTTTGATTCTTTTTTGTTCTCTCCTTTTCAACTTTAATTAATATCTGTTTTTTTTTTTTCTTTTTGAAACATCACAATTGTTTCGAATGCGTTAAAGTGGGAGTTTGTGTGGTGGAGTGTTATGTAGAAAGTTGACTAGAAAAATAAAAAAGTGACTTTGGTTTAATTAGTAATAAATTTGGTGTAAAATTTGTTCACGCTAGTGTGGATGTTCTAATTCTTCAACGATTAAATTCGAAGGCATTGATCAACCCTAGTAAAGAAGTCTCTTAAGCACCGAGCTAGCCAGCTAGGTAATGATCACTTAATTTCCGGATTTGGGGTATCCGTATTCACAAAAAAAAAAAAAAAATTACATACTCGTAGTGATCTTAATTAATATGGTCTCACTATAATCTGTATTTGGATTTAAAACCGTACAATTTATCGGGAATATTGAATACTAGATTATTTATGTAAAAAATCAAATTAATTGGATATTAGTATACATAAGTTCGAATGCCATTTATATGGATGACCAATATCATTTGGAGAACATATTGTGAGACAAATTTGTTTCAATTGTGTGTCAACCAATCTCCAATGATCATAATTTTTTGTACACACAATGTGCTCAACAATCCTGATAAAATGAACGGTTCCGATCCCAATGAAGATTTCACAGGGCCTACGATTGAGATCCCTATGGGGATACAATGACTTGGCTCACTACGGAAACTCCAAGTCCTTTGTTGCCGGTTCTCCTCCTTATTGTGTTTTTGCCAAACTCTATAATACAAAGAATATCGATTTTGTTCTTATCAACTCAAATCTAGAACCTTTCATACTTAAGTATCGATACATGACCAACTAATCAGGTCATAGCCCTGTTGTTAATGTAAAGCAAAAATGTTAGGACACATGAAAATTTACATTAAAAAAGAATCAAAGGTTGAGAATCACTTTTCAAAAATCTCAACCGTTAATCATGCTTTCATGTATATTTTCATGAAAACCTTTCATGTATCCTATCGAACCTCAATATAAAGTGCTAAAAGCCTAGAAGAAATCGCAGAAAAAGAGGAACAGATTTTATAAGTAGGACCCAAAGAGTCAAAGACAAAGGGGCTAAATTCGAAAAGAAAGAACTAATGAATATCTTATGTAATTTAAAAGGTAAGTGTGCAAAAAAGTTGCAAAAAAGCTTTTGTTGTGCGCAGGGAAATTAACAGGACTAAAACGTGATTCAATTAATGTCGTAACTTCTTTCCTCTCATTCACCATAAAATATTACGTTGCTTTATTTTGAAGTGGGCATGCATGCATTTCTCTCTGGTAATTGGGTGCATGTATGTTACGATCACGTGATGCCCGATTACGCATCTCGATCGTCTAAAAGTATTTTGAACGATCTAAATTGCAAAGAGAGAAACATGAGAGAGGGGGGGATAAATTAATCTGGGTTGGTCCGAAATACTTTTGGACGGCCGAAATGCGTGGTCGGGCACCACGTGACTATACCCTACGAGCACCCTAATTTTTCTCCTCTTCCCATGTTTGCCTCGTGATAAAATTCATGCACTTACGTTACTATTCCTTTTATTTCAAAAAGATTATCCGGACGGTGAAACGAAAACTTTAAAAGATTGCATTTTTACCAAAAGAAAATTCAAACTTTTTCACAAATTAAAAGATCGAATTCATTACTATCTAGTCATTTGCAGGAAAAAAAAAATTGAATCTATATCGAAGTATATTATTTTTTCAAGTTTTCTTTTTGCGAACCGAGCAATTTTTAATTTCTGAATGATGGTACTCATTACTTTGTTTAAGTGACCATGTTTCAGCTAAGAAATTAAGCATCTTTACAAAGGGTAACTCCAACTTCTTCTTTTTTCATCTGGAAAAACAAGAATTATTGATCTTTTCAAAGGGTACCTTGCGACTTGTATTATTCTTTGCTGTGTAATGAAACTATATATTCAATATAAACCCTCTAATATCTCAATAAAAGAACAAAAAAAAATGTCGGAAGTCTAATAACAGCTAAGCTTGGAAATTAATTTAGCTTGCTTTTGTTGACAAAAGTTTGGCAATTTCAGGTTGAATGAGAACATAATTTCCCTTACCTTGCTTGTGAAGCTTAGGAATATTCATTACAAGCTAGCTGTGATTCAATATAAGCTGTGAAAAGTTGTTCAGTTGGGGGTTTCTCTTTTTTCTTTTTTGATCACGGTTTTCTCATTGATTAGGCCGCAATTTCTGACTCGATCGCCAATGTTCTTTCTCTCGTTACATAGAAAAAGTAGTAAATATTTCTTTGAAAAATACAGGATCACACAGTGTGAATAAGGGTTTAGAATTTTGTAATTACACAATGTATGACCCGGCAATGTTGCCACAATCGGCAAAAATTTTAGGTCATTGATATTCACATTCCCAAAATTATTATCCACATCCTTTTTTTTTTGTCTTTTAGTGAAATTGTTAGTTTGTTACACATGAAAATTTCACTAGAAGACAAAAAAAGGGGTGTGGAGATCACTCCCCAAATTTTACTGGCATATTTGGACTATTGCCGACAATTTCTTCTTCATCGGCATAAGTGTGTTTTCTTGTAGTGACATAAGTTGGAATAAAATTTGTGGGGTGGATTTTGATTTGGTTCTCTCAAATGGATCTCTAGTTCCCTTTTGACACGAGTCTACAAAGCAGAGAACCACCATTAGTGCCTGACCGGCTAGAGACGACCGGGAGGCACTCCGATGGCTTATAAGTCTTTGCAGAAGGAGAGGAAAGTACAGAGCTCTTAGAGTGAATATGAATGGCCTATGAGCGGTGGTGGATCATGGTGGTTCTCCTTGAATAGATCCGACTCTCCTACCTACAAATAGAGCAAACCGTTAGTGTCGTCCCAGCCACACTTGCTGGGTAGGCACTCTGACACTCTAGTTGGTAATTTAGAAAGAGAGGAAACTACAATAACGTGTTCACATCTAGATGTGTGTCATTTGGGATTATCCCTCGAGTATTTATAGACTGCATTGTGCTTGCTCTCCAAGTTACGTGCATTTGGCATGTGACATAGCCAATAGCCCTCCGCCACGTGGCCCTTTCTAGAAGTTCCTGGAAGGCTCTGCTCGACTACTACATAGTCGTGCCCATGTGCCACCGTTTACCTCTCTTAATGGCTTATTGGGCTAATTCATGGGTCGGGTTCAATTGGTCTGAACCTACACCACCGAACGCGGAAGACTATCCAACGCTCGCCTGGTCCATATGGAGCATTTTGGGCCGTAGGTCACAGCCCAGTCAGGTTTGGCCCAACATATCCATAAGGCATTGGGCCATATGGAACGAGTTAGCCCTTGGGATGTGGCCAACCAATCGTTTTGCCCAATGAGCTTAGCATGTGTTGGGCCATACGGAACGAATTGGACTTACACTTCGGCCCAACATCGATCATTCGGTCTAATACTCCTCACCCAATTAATCCTCTAATTTATGCTTTAATGGTCCAATCGTAGAGTTACTTGGAGAACTGTAATGGTTTTATTGTGTTTGTAGGCCTTAAACGGTGCCAGACCATAAAAAATGCAATTTGGAGTCGATATGAGAGCATAGAGTGCAAAGACGGACTTGCTGAGCATTGCAGAATCGAGGATTTGCTCTTTGGAAATCCTGTCCGGACGAAAATTAGAAACCGTCCGAACGGTTTTACCCAAGTCATACACAGATTACGCGTTTGGCCATATTTTTAGGGTTTTGTTACAAATAGATAGCTATTGTGTACGTTTTAGGGGAACTTTGAAATATTGAAAGGCAAGTCTAGAGAGTGAAACACAAGCCAATCCATGGGCCTTCAAGTTCTTCATCAAATCAAGCGTTCATATTAATCAACTTCTAGGGGGAAAATGAAGCACCGGTCCAAGTAACTCTGTGTATATATAGGTTTTAGGTTATTGTTTCGAATCGATTAATTAACTAGAACTCTTTTCATTGTGATCGAATGGAATTATTTTAATGCTTTCAATCTGTTGAGTATTTGTGTACTAGTTTTCAAATACCAAGTTAATCAATGTTTTTCAATGCTTGCTCTTGGGTGACTGAGATGTGTTATGTTCGTAAGACGGATCATGCCACTGGACAGCCCTTAGAAGAGACAGGTTGTGCCAGTGAGACAGTTCGTGCTATGGGATAGTTCATGCCTGTTGGCAAGACAATTATTTTCTAGACGAATATCGATGGGGTTTGCAAGCCCTAGTGATATTCCTTCATGATTTGAAGTATTAACCCTAACCTATACATAACTTGGTTACGTGGTCGGGGTGGATTCAAAACCCTAGAATTTCTCTCACTAGTTTCTCATCAATTTCATTACTTGTTTTCTTAATTAATTTAGTTTCCAAAATCAATTACTCAAACCAAACCTCTTTTAAGGGATTAAATTATAAACCAATCGAAGCTCGTGTAAGTTAGCCGAACTGTCTCCGTAGATCGATACTCGAACTCAGCCACTGTTATCTGGAATAGTAATTAATTCCTAATTCTTATAAATATATTTTTGATTCGGCACGACACGATCAGGCTGCTCTATTCTGACAAACCCTAATAGGTCTGATCTCCGACGCAATCCTTGTTGGATTTGGCCCACTACAGCATACATCTTTAGAGTATGAAGATATACTTTATGTAAAGGGACTTATCTTAGACCTGAAGAAAGGTCGTGCTAGGGACATGTCCTAACTTCTCGTTGGAGTACTACTGACATCATGCATAACATTTCGGATGCCACGTGATGATCACTTGACCGAATTGCATCTTTGGGTTGCACACGGGTTCTGTTGAATCGGGTAAGGTCTTGTTTGACCCGTTTCGGTCGGGTCCAGCACTTTGGATCTTGGGCGCTTGGGCAAACGTGTGGGGCGCCGTTCTTTTTGAGTTGGACTAACGAGTATGATTGGAGTGGTTTTTACAAAGCTAGCTATTAAGTGTTGTCGGCTCTTATAGGGTCATTTTATATGGAGCTTAAATTGCCCCGACTTTATATTGCTTCTGCTATACTAAATTGTGAGATTCCTTTATGAATTGATCGACGTGAACATAAATCGGTATGAATTAAAGCACCAATAAAACAATAAAAACAATTCATAAAAATGTCAATTTTGTTTCCTAAAAACAACAACAATGCTACCCATACTTCCCCTTTCCCGGCGGCGGATAGAGTACTCATGTGGCAAATGTCCCCAATTAATCATCTTTCAAGATTATTGGTTTTCCTATCGTTTTCTTTTAAGTCCTTCAATTTTGGCCCTGTAACATTATGTGTACTCTTAACTTCTCCTGTAACCCGAATTTCATATTCTACGCTTTACGAAATTTATTTTTATACAAATCCCATCATCAATATATAGTGATTTGGTTTATTGGTAATTAACATTCATCAATTAGTTGTTGATCTCAATCCAACTGATGCTGTGGAAGATATTGGGAAAGGAAAATGAAAGTAGAAAAGGATTGCAGAAAAGTTGGATTTTCCTAAATCTAAGAAGAAGAGTCATCAAAAACAGAAAAAATGTGTTGTGTTCAGATCTGCTATAGTTGCTAATGCTTTATCTGTTTCTTCTGATGGCATAAACAAGATTCATGCATAAACAAGATTCATTTAAATGCGACTCAGGCTGCTCGGTCAATAAGCAAGATCTTGGATGAAGATTACTTAGGAGACGATGATGAGATCTTAAGCAGTTTTTCTGTTGCAAGCTAATTTTGTCGATAGCGGTGTTTGTTTGGGCATTTTGGTTGGGTTTTGTTTGGAGATTTGGTTTAGGTTTATTTTTTTATGGTTGTTTTTCTTGTTGTGGGGTTTTGGTTGGCTCATTGCCAGCATCAGATTATATTTTTCCCTTTTGATTCCTTCTTGATATATTGTTGTTTGAATCATTTTAATCTTTGTAATTCGTTTTCAAAAGTTAATAAATATTTTGCTGTTCAAAAAAAAAAGTAACATTCATCCGACTGATCTTTGTTGGTATCTTACCAACGCCGTCTTGCTAGAAATGGAAAGAATTCAGCTGAGAAACACTAAACGGCAACTTGCTAGAAATGCAAAGAGAAACAACTGAGCACCGGCTAATGGGTTTTGCTAATTAATAAAATCTTGTTATCAGATAGGGTGAATGGTAGGTGTAGTTTCAGTCCTGAACGAAGACTTTGTGAGACGAAAACATTGCTTTCCATTCATCAGCATCTTGGTAATGTGGACCGTTGTGCAATTAATTATTTTAAGCCCCATTCATATGCCCACGCTCGAAAATGACAACAAATACTAAATAAAATGTACATTAATTTAGTTGAAATAGACTCAGATACAGAATCACATATTGTGTTCATCCAAACACGCAAGGAACTTAATTTAAAATTATTGTGGGAAATTGATATGGAACTTGGACCCCGATCGACGGCGTTATAGGCGGGTTAGTCCCCCGACAGACCTAATTTTTGGTAATATATATCTCCGAAAGTTGATAAATTCAAGAGACGTTATGCCGTGGGTGGACCACCATCACCGAAAAAGAAAACAAAATAATCAGCAAGACTTTATTAGAGGAGAGGAATACGGGCCGTTGAACTAAGGACTTCTTGGCTATTGGCAATAATTTTTTATTTTAATTTGTACACTTATGGGACAGGCCAAGGCGAAAAAGAAGAGGGAGGTACTATTCACATTGAATATCTGATTTTATTTGCATGTTGTAAATGAGGTACCAAACGTGCACCTTCGAGCATATATAAGATATTTATTTATATTTTTGACTTGGAAAAGCCATTCATAAATGTAGCTCAAATTATTGCATCGTCTTCAACACACTTCCAGCTACTTCCTAGCTATTTAGATTTGATGAAACTGTACTTACTGCATATAAAAGTGTTCATTTTAACAGTAAAACGAATCAATAAGTTTCAAATAGTTCTCGTAATCCAAGGACGGAGGGTAAGAGTGGGGAGGTGGCATGTGCCTCCCCCGGGTCTAAGAAAAAATTGCATATAAAGGTGTTCATCATACACTCGCTCTTTTTAATCCTTGTAACGTTTACATTGATTAATAAAATTTCTATTGTTGTTCATAAAAATAAGTTTCAAATAGCTCAAGAATTTTATTCTCTAAAGGTTTGTAGTCACGGAGGGTACGTTTGGAAGCAGTATATTTTTCTTCGGACTAGACTAAAAGTTCATTTAGTCTGAACTACGACTGCATTTGACTGTGGTGCAAACACTGGAATTAAGCTTTATTCCAGAAACTAACTTAAATTAGAAACTGACTTAGGATGGCTTTTTGAGTTAATGTATTATATGAGAAAATGACTTATTTTCTAAAGTGCAATAGTAAACTAAACGAAGGACTACTGGATTCTTATTTTGTCCATGGACTACCCATCTCAAGACTAACAAATTATGCGAATCGGACTATAGCTCCATCAATTAATAGTGGTTAATTTCAAACGTGCACACAAAGTGCAACATTATGCATCAAAGCTAGAGGGGAAATAAAAACCCCTTTTTTGGGTGTAGATCTTCACTTTAACACTTTTTTTTTGGTCAACATTGATATAAAATGAAGGGTACCCCATCATTCATTAATTGTCAACCTAACTGCGAACTTGTCCCTCGTATTTTTCCTGAATCTTAGGGGTTTTAGTCTTAGAGTCGTCACCAAACATTTGGTGGTGGGAGCTCTAGTCCACCATTGTCTAGGGTCAATTAATTGTCCATGTATTATTTATGTATGGACTAAATAAACAAAGAGAAATGCTAGCTTCTGCATAACATTTAGATATTCCTCCGTCGACCTCGGTTAAGTTTGAATTATTATGTGGACATAATCATTGTACCTTACAAGTTTAAACGTTTCAAAAATGTCCTTCAATTCAACTTGCACTTGTCACTTCAAAGGTAAGAGATCGAATGCCCAAAGAAAAACATAGACAAATATTTGAGACGTCAAAAGCAAAAAAGAGAACGAATAGAAAGGACTAAAAGAGTATCAATTGATGTGACACTTGATATAATTCCAGTGCTAAACAATGTAGACCCCGCGGGTACATGTGTAGTTTATATGTTTCGTCCATGTAAAGTGCATGATCTGAATCGAAATCTTCCATTGCTCGAATAAAAACGTAATTTGCAGTAAATAAGCTAAGCACGTCAGTCCTCACTTCAGTACCTAATTTTCGGAGTTGTGTTTCATCCCATATCGTGCAACATGATATTCTGCAGAGACGGAGTCAGAAATTAGTAAGTAATATGCAATATATAAGCGTGATGCCATTCTGAGGCCAGTATCTATTTCAAATGGTGCATAAATAAGTCACGACCCAAGCTAATATTATTTATGCCATAGTCGCGGTCGCAATAAAGACTCCGTTGTGCATGGAAGATCGGTGGTCAATGGCCTAGTTTTTCAGCCAGTTTCAATTGTGACGGTTTTAATATTGGCAATCCATATATATCTGTTGGCCTTATATTATGTAGGACCATTTTAATAATATGTAGTAATTAAGAACTTCAATTTTCAAAAAAAAAAAAAATGCAAATAAAAAATGTAAAAAGCAAAACACAGGTTTTCGTCACCCATGTGTTATAAATATCACTGATTTCCAAGAAGATTTTGGATCTGAACTAACCACCCTTGATCACAGGAGAATACCAAAATGTAAGGAAGAAAAATGCATATTTTTAATGTGAACTTTTTATATTTGAGTTGAATTTTGTGATACTACAAGTTAATTCCCAAATCTAATACCTAAACTGCACCTGGGTCAGGTTCCCTCTCCAAGTTTTATATGGTGTATACAGTTGGTGTTGTTTGAATAATGTGAATTATGGTTCAGTTTTTTACGTGTGCTAAAAAGTCTAAACCGAACGCGCTTTTTATCAGATATACCTAGAATACAAATACAAATACAACACTCTGCGTGCATGGAGGGAGAAATTTTTTTAGAAGTCAAACGATGATATCAATTATCGCGGAAGTCTTCAAATAAATTTGACAAATATTGGTTCGAGATGCTCCAAGTTTGATTGTCTGCCTACTATGAGCTGAGTTATTAAAAACAAATGATACCCAATATAAGGTTTATGTAGTTTGGTGGATTGCAGGTATTATATTTTAGTGTCGTATGTTGTTATTCATCTCGTGATATTGATCCGATTCAATATCATCGAGAGGGGAAATTCATCCATTGAATTTACGGACAAATGTGGAAACATCCAACTCAAAACCAATTGGCAATGAGTGGAGAGGTCCTAGTATATATTAAGTGATCACCCATTCCTCTCCTAAGCAATGTGGGACAATATTTCTTAACATCCCCCCTCACGTGCAGCCGCATTTGAGGTCTGTCACGTGTGGCCACTTTTGGGTCCTATCATCGTGCAGCCTTTTTGCTGGTCTGTCGTGGGGTGTGATTGTGATTTTTTCTTTCTTTTAATGTGGAGTGGAATGGGCCCTGCTCTGATACCATGTGGAAACATCCAACTCAAAACCAATTAAGTGTCATATGTCACAACTGATGGAAACTGATGGAAACTTTTGAAAACTGTTCCTCTCTAAACTTTAATTTGATTCAAACATATGTCCATTAAGTATTTGATTCAAACATATGTCCATCAAGATATTTGTACTACTCATCACAAAATATAGTATCTAAGGAGTTTTCTAGTACTCTTTGCATAGTGGTACCATAAAGATTACCCCATGTATGTACTCCGGAAGCTTGCGGTTATGGGTGTTTGGGCCAGTTTGTGCGCACCTCGACTAGATTTCATTTCTCAGTCCGGTTAAAGACATGTCATCTACGCCGGACTAGAGAATTAACAAGAGAAGCTCTTGCGACTTGGCCTTAAGGTTTACAGTTTATTCAAATTACAGCTTTATTTCTTTTACCATTTGATCTACCCGTTAAGATTTTTTTTTTTGTCTGAAACTTGCCCTAGTCAACTATGTCACACACTCCCTGTGAGAACCCATCTTAAGGAAATGAGTCCCACACCGGGAAACTCTGAAAAGATCAAATGGTATATAATGAATTCCGACCATGCCAGCTACTATATAGCATGAACTTAAGTTTTTGAGTCATGTAGTTAGGTTAAAAGTTAACAGGTCAGTTCGGATGGATTGTTACACTCCCGATCACCAATATATATAAGAAAAAAAACACACACACTATGTCACACCCTAGTTGGCCACAGCAAATTGGAAGTTGTTTGATAAAAATTCAAAAGTAGGTGTGGGGGCACTTTTGATTTTGACATGAAACTTGAAGCAAGGAGAGGGTCTTTTGAAGTTAAGAGGCTGGACCCAACTACTAAAAAGAGTTGTAAGCAGTCCAAATGCGTCACTTGGACCATTTAATTTGATCTCTTAATTTCTTAATAGTTATGCTACAAAGTTGCATTTGTTGAGGATAAAATTAAGAAGTATATAAAAATTAAATATATGTAGTGTTTTTATTGGTTTGGCGGAGAAAAAGAGAAAATAAAAAGATATTTATAGGAATATTTGTCGGGCCATTTCGATATGCATGTACTCGCAATATTTGAATTTTACTTATTGCCCAAAGTAAAGAAAATGGAATTTCAATATTTTATTTCCTCTCACCGAACTCAACAAAGTTCAAAATTCAAGTAGATTGTAAATATATATGCTCAATTTCTTCCAATTTTTGGCATTTCATTTTCTACGGATATTATAATAAATCGAAAACTGTAAACCACAAATACATAGAAGGGATTCTACTTCAATATTCTCTTTTCCTACCTAGTTAAGAATACTTCTTTTTGTCATAGCTCAACAATTTCCTCCACAAATTTAAATCCAAACCTAAATTATAAAACATAGCAGTTTTTTTTGGAAATTGATAATAGCACTCCAAAAATTAATGGAGGCACTCCAAGCTACAAGGGTTTTCCAAAATCACCCTTTTGCAAGTTCCAATTTTACTTGGGCACTCCAAAAGTTTTTTACTCTTCCGTAGCAAAATATTTTTTACTTCAGGCGCTCCAATT